>JAMRYI010000423.1:0-139970 GCA_029231635.1 Ditylenchus weischeri
AGCCTTTAACCTTGCAGACAAAAGTGCTTTTGACTATTACAAAGATCTTTCTGAAAAAGGATATTATAATAGAATCATTTCCGGAAATGTTCAGCAAAGAATTGAAGTGGATAGTGTATCGTGCAATTTCGATACCTACCCATACTCTATCCGTACTTACTCCAAACAATTCATTATCAGATCCAGCAATATTACAAAACGAAGTTTGGTTACGTCCTGTTTTCTGCTCAACTCTGTACGCTCTGATACCAATCCCCAAGGATTTAATATTGAAAAGTTTGCAGTTTTGGAAAACAAGGACATTGAAATCATTGAACGATAAAAATTTCATCATGAAAAAATTTAGAAGTACAATCGATCAATGTATAAAAGAATTAGAACTGCGATGGGCAGGCATTTCTGTTAAGAAACAGCAACGCTATACTCTTTCTTTTTTTGCAGGATATGCACTGCTTACGGTAGGAATTATTATCCATGTTATTTACCAAGCTGGAAAACCGAATGAAAATGTAAGAATTGAGCACATTGAAAATCCAATGGAGAAAATTCAAAAGAGTAAAATAGTACTCAAAGATTCTTTATCTGTTAATTTAAAAAACAAGTTTTATGAACGAGACTCAAAATAATAGAACCGCTGTAAGGGTAACTGAAGGAATTCCTGATGACACCTCTGTGGTAAGGGAATCAACTCCTCAAAACAAAATGGAAAAACTGAGAAAACCGATCATTTTTGGTTTGATGGGGGTTGTATTTATCGGATGCATGTATTTAATTTTCAAACCTTCTTCAGAGACTAACGAGGCAGAGCAATTAGGTATCAATGAAGTTGTTCCGCAAGCCAGCGAAGAAGGATTACAGTCCGATAAACAGAAAGCTTATGAAAAAGAAATTTTAGAGCAGAAAAATCAGGAAAAACGAAATGCTATGATTTCATTATCTGACTATTGGTCTTCATCTGAAGTCCAAAATGCTGAGGTTGTAAACTCAGAAAATGAATCTCAGCTTCTTCCCGATAACAAGAATAGTCTGCCGGTTGTTAATCCGGCAGTAAGCAGTTATCAGAATGCACAACAAACTTTAGGTTCATTTTATCAGCAGGATGATTACGAAAAAGAAAAACCCCGAAAAGAAATCCGGCAATTAAAAAAAGAAGCTGATTACAAAGCAAATACACCGGTTTCAGATCCTGTTGAAAACCAACTGAAACTTATGGAAAAGTCTTATGAAATGGCTGCTAAATATTTACCCTCAGGAAAAATGAATCAAGTTTCCGACGTAGAAACAAAAACAGCTTCTACTCCCAAAATTGATCAATCAAAGGTTGAAAGACAATTTTCAAGTGTGACATCAGCCAAAAATAACATTGTTTCAAGTTTGTATCGGGAGGTTGGTGATCAGGAATTTTTAGAAAACTGGAGTGGTGAAAGAAATAGAAATTTTCTAAGCGTAAATTCTGATTCTAAACAGATACTCAGCTCTAACTCCATTAAAGCCTGTATTCATGAAGGTTTACAACTGACTGGACAGGGATTTGTAAAAATCAGATTATTGGAATCTGCCCAGATTACAAATCATACAATTCCCAAAGGAAACATTCTAATTGCTCAGGCAAAATTTCAGAATAGCCGTCTACAGCTCACTGTCTCCTCTGTTGAAATCAATGGAAGCATTATTCCTGTAGAACTTACCGTATATGATATGGATGGACAACAGGGACTGAGCGTTTCTTATTCTCAGGAGATGAATGCGTTGACTGAAATGGCTGGAAATATGAGTCAAACTTCAGGCACAAGTCTTATGTTGACACAGTCAGCCGGACAGCAGATTGCAGCGGATTTAAGTCGGGGTGTTGTGCAGGGAATTTCGGGCTATTTTTCTAAAAAAGTGCGGGCTCAGAAAGTAAATTTAAAGGCAGGTCATCAGATTCTGCTTGTTTCTAAAAAATAACTTTTAAAACCTTACAATGAAGTATTATATCATAAAAACAGTTATGCTTCTGTTTATCTTTTTTTCAAAATTTGAAGCACAGACCACTGACAGTCTTATCAGTCCAAAACTTGAACTCGGAAAAATAGAACCGTATCAACTGACCGTCACCTACGATAAAACGACCCATTTGATTTTTCCATCTGCTATCAAATATGTTGATCTCGGTAGTGAACACTTAATCGCCGGAAAAGCGGAATCTGTGGAAAATGTTTTGCGATTAAAAGCCTCTGTAAAAGATTTTGAGGCAGAAACAAATTTTTCAGTGATTACCAGTGATGGAAAATTTTACAGTTTTGATGTTTTCTACAGCTCGTACCCGGAATCTTTAAGTTATGATCTTAATGAGATGAAAACTAAATTGGAAAGAGACCAATCTGGAGAAGTCTTATTGGAGGAATTAGGCAGCACCTCTCCCAATTTGACTGATTTACTGATGGAAAGCATCTATTACAAAAACCAAAAGGAGATCAGGCATATTTCTGACCGACGGTTTGGGATTCAGTCACAGTTAAAGGGGATTTACATTCATGATGGGAAGTTTTACTTGCACACGGAAATAAAAAATTCCACAAATGTTCCGTTTGTAATAGATTTTATCAGCTATAAAATTGTTGACAAAAAAGTAGCTAAAAGAACGGTTTTGCAGGATACGAATGTAGAAGTTTTAAGAACCTACCATCCTGTCGAAAAAATTAACGGAGAAAGTTCAGAGTGCAGCGTTTTTCTTTTAGATCAACTGGGTATAGAAGATGATAAAATTCTGGTTATTGAATTTTTCGAGAAAAACGGTTCAAGGCATCAAACGCTTCAGATTGAAAATGCAGACTTGGTTAAGGCAAAAGTACTTAATGAACTTCATGTAACATTTTAAAGATTTAATGATGAGAAAAATTCTAATCTTTAAAACAATAATGCTTTGTTTAATCAGCAGCCTAGTAAGCGCACAGAGAATGATTCCAAAACAAAAAGCATTTGAAATCAACGTCGGAACATTCGCTGAAACTCAAATGAACAGAAACTTTTATTTGAATGCAGGTGTTGTGGTTTACGGAAAAAAAGGGAACTATCAACTGTATGGTTTAGAGTATTCTAGACAAACTGTGAACTATAAATCTTTGTCAATTCCGATAGATAATTATTTAGCAGAAGCCGGATATGGTTTTCACCTTAGAGGGGACTACAAAAGAAATATTAATCTTTATACTTCAATAAGTGCTACTGCCGGTTATGAAAGTATTAACAATGGAAATTCAGAATTGCCTGATCGAGGATTAATTGTAGATCAGGACAACTTCATTTATGGAGCCGGTGGAAGATTATCATTAGAAACCTATCTTACTGATCAATTGGTTTTTCTAATTCATGGAAAAGTAAGAGTTCTTTGGAATACGGATTTAGAACAATCCAGACCCTCAGTAGGATTTGGATTTAGGTTTAACTTTTAAATTTAAAAAAATGATAACATCTTATCAAAATATAAAATTCATCATTTTCCCAATCTACCTCATTATCTTGCTGTTTACAACGTCATCCATTGTGGTTCAATGCTCAGATGGTTCGGATTTGGAGGTACAACAGAACTTTCCTTTTGAGGTCAATGTGATGCCCATTCCCAATGAAATTGCGAATAACAATACGGTTGAAATAAGAGTAAAGCTTTTGAAAACAGGCAATTTTCTACATTCAAAATATTTCATCCGTTATTTTCAGTTTGAAGGTGAAGGAACATTACAGTACTATGATGAGCCTTCTTATCTACCCAATGATTTGTATGAGCTTCCCAAAGATGAATTCAGATTGTACTATACTTCAAAATCAACGGTTTCCCAATCTTTTGATGTTTGGATTTCTGATAATTTTGGAAATGAGAGAAAGCTTAGTTTTCAGTTTAACAACAAAGATTAATTCAATATGAAAGTAATGGTTAGCACATTAATGCTAACCATTTTTATTTCTTTTATAAATTGACAATCTCCGATACAATGCTAAACTTTTTAAGAAATATATTGGGATGGGATTATGAGGGCTATATTTTTAATGAGTTTCTTTTTACAAAAAAATGGATTTTACTGCAGGTAAATTTTATTTTTGTTCACCACAATTCATCAGATTTCATCAATCTGAACTAAAAATTTGCTATTTGATTTTGAAAATATGGAGTTGAGCATCACGACATATTTTCAAAATTTGATGCATCAAAATAATAAATGCAAAAAGATGTTTCCGACCGTAGGAAGGAATTATCTTTTTGCCCGAAAAAAACAAATCAGACGGCAATAAAATAATACTACCGTCTGATTTTATTTAGAAATTATAAATGTCCGTCATCTGCAAACGATATGTAAGCACTAGAAGTTAATATACAATGGTCGAGTAATTGAATATTCAAAAACTGTGAAGCTTCCTTAATCTTTTGTGTAATATTTAAATCTTCCTGCGATGGTTTTAGATTACCTGATGGGTGATTATGTGCTAAAATAATTCCTGATGCATTACACAAAAGTGCAGCCTGCATAATGATTCTAACATCAACAATCGTTGCGGAAATTCCAGATTCTGAAATCTTCTTTATTCCTAAAACTCTGTTTGCCTGATTTAAATAAAGGGCAAAAAAAGATTCTCTATAATCCATTTCATCACTGTCAAAATGCTCTTTAAATATTTTGACAGCATCTCGGGAAGTTGTAATCAACCTTTCACAGTTTCCCTTTCTCGAATAGCTAAGTTTTATTTCGTTGACAATATTGAATTTCATATTTTGCACTCTGAATACGGCAGAGATTTGTTTTTTCCGTAATTACAATAATTAAAAAAGTTAGTTCATCAAAATTGAATCAGCTCCAAAACCTGCAAACTTCTCGCATAGCTCAAAAGCTTTTTGAGATTTCATTTGTGCAGTACCGCCCATAACAATGGACTGTAATTTGGCTTCATTGTCTTTATATGTTTTCACATTCTGATAAAAACCTGTCACCGCATTGTAAGCTCCGTATAAAGTTCCTTTGGTGGTTTCCATTTGTTGGGTATCGCTCATCATTGCATAGGCAAAAGCATCATCAACGGTATTTTTAAAAACTGTAGATATTTCATCAATGTTTCCTTTTTTCAGATGGCTTAAAGTTTCTTTATTAGGACAAAGTGCCAATTGAATCAGCTTTTTCATTTCATTATCACCGACTGTGATTTTTGACCAGTGATTAAAAGTGTTTTCTAATTCTTTACTCAATATATTCGCTAAACCCATAACTCTGTGAGCATCTTCCAAACGCTGTTTTGCTCCTGCCGTGTGTCGGATTCTTACTACATTACTCATGTTTCTGAGAGAAGCGTTTAAAGTATTTTGGCAAACAATACGGATTGGAGTAAAAGCGGCGGTAATACTTCCGCTTCCATCGTGTGAGGTGGTCAGAAAAATGTATTTTTCTGTGATATCATCGCCATTTCCTACACGGATATAGTCGGGAAGTTTAGCCGTGATAAAGATTCGTTCCCCATTACCCAAAGCCCCTGCTGTCTCGTACAAAATACCATCTCCCCCGCCTATGATAGCATCAAAGAAAGAAAAGGCTTCACGGTTTTGTACAATTTGGTAGTCTTTTCCGACAACTCCTAAAACTGTATTGTTATCGGTACGGATATTGGCGAAATAGTTCGGAACTTCCAATGCTGAATCGTTCATTATTATATCGTCACCATTTTCTACAATACCTTTGCTTTTCGTAAATAATGGAGATTTTTCTACCTCATAGTCAAGTCCTGCGAATCTGATAGCCTCTTCGCTTGTAGGATAATGTTGTACAACCTGCCCCAAGTTGTGCCATGCTTTTTCCTTTACGCTGAAAAATGAATATTTTCCTGTTCTGCTGTTGAAATTTAAATTATGTGCCATGATGTTATTATTAAAATGTTAGAAAATTGTATTTGATTGTTTTAAAATGGGAGGTCATCATCCTTATCATTTTCATTTGATTTGGAATTACTAATTTCTTTCTTAGTTGTTTTGTTGGATTCAGTAGAATTACTTTCAGTTATTTTACCACCGCTGTGAAACTTGATTTGTGAGGTGTGGAAATTCAAACCTGCATGAGCTTCTCCGTCCTTTCCTATCCATGCAGAGGTATAGGCTCTTCCGCTTAGTTCAACCAAAGTACCTTTGGTTAAAAAGTCTGCAACTTTTGGAGAAATCCAATAGGCGCATTCAAAATAGGTAGTCTGTTCAACCCGTTCACCTTGTTTATTTCGATAGTTGTCGTTTGTAGCAATTGAAAAATTGACTACCTGTTTTTCATTGGACAAGTTGCGAACTTCCGCATCCCTTGTCAGTCTTCCGATAATGTTCATAATCGTTGTTTTTAAGATTGTACATTTTGAATTGTTCTCAATCTCTTCACCGCCCTTTCTCTGAAAGCCCTTAGGCTTCGCTGAATATTTTTCAAAAGAAAAACCGGAAAAAAGAAAGCAGATAATCTTAGCGGACAAAGGGGAAAAGCCAAAAGGAAACGGAATAATTGGAGGGTACCTTTAGGGAGGAAACCGTTTATGCCGTAGTCTTTTGGCTGGCAAAAGAATAGGCTGACCGCTATACCTTAGCTGCCTTTTTACCGGTTTATTATGAAAGATATTTTAAATTTCACACTGATAGAAAATGAGCAAAATATTTAACTGTAAGTCTCCCCCAAAACTGGACAAGATATAACCCTAAAAATATTAATAAAAAACAATTAATTTTAGGATATGAGAACGAGCAAATTTACAGACACCCAAATATTGGCAATTTTGAAAGAGTATGAATCGGGGCAGACTGCAAAAGAATTGTCTAGAAAATATGGTTTCCATTACCAAACCTTGCACGATTGGAAAAAGAAATTTGGAGGAATATCTTCAACAAAAGAACTACAGAAAATCAAGGAACTTGAATCTGAGAACAATCGTTTGAAGAAGATGTTTGCCAATTTAAGCCTGGAACACGAAGCATTGAAGGACGTTTTGTCAAAAAAGTGGTAAGGCCTGCTACGAAGCGAGAAGTTGTAAATTACCTTGTGTCGGAATATCCGATAAACATCCGGCAGGCATGTAAATCTCTTAATTTGGAAAGGAGCAGTTATTATTATCAGCCCCAAAGAAAGGAAGACGCGGAGCTAATTGTTTGTCTGAATGAACTTTCAGAGAAACATCCAAGCTACGGATTCAAGAAAATGTTTCATAGTCTGAGGAATCAGGGTTTTGGCTGGAATCACAAGAAGGTTTACCGTGTTTACAAAAAATTAGGATTGAATCTTTTAAGAAAACGCAGGAGAAGATTGGCTTCGAGAGATTGAAAAAAATTGGAAGTTCCGAGCAACTACAATGAGGTTTGGAGCATGGATTTTATGAGTGATGCGCTTTTCAATTCGAGAAGATTTAGAACGCTGAATATTATTGATGATTATAATCGGGAAGTGATTTGGATAGAAATTGGACTTTCCATCGGAGCAATGCACATGAGTGATTTATTGGAATGGATTGTAAAAGAACGAGGTAATCTACGATGCTGATGAGTGGGTGTTCGGGCTTGGGCAAACCTCTTAATTGATAAAATTCGCTAATTGTTTTATTGTGTCTGCCGTTGTCCCATATAACAAATTTAAAAATAATTTTGTTGCATATCATCCAATAAGCTGATGTGTGTCGGTTGCCAACCTAATTGCTCCTGTGTTTTGAAATTTGAAGCCATACTTTCCATCGTAATGAAATTACTCATCCACTCAAAGTGTTTTGCTAATTCATCGCCTGACACAGATTTCACAGGCAAGTTCAACGTTTCGCCAAGGATCAGTGGAAATACTAACGTGTCCGTGATTTCTGATAAAGGGTCCGTGTGGATTTCAAGACAACAATTTGTTGCATTCGATTTAGAAGAGAGTCCTCATACAGACTTACCTTACTTTCCATGTACTCCATTGCCGGGAAAGGCGCTTAAGCCAGCAATTTTATTGCTATCGATATTGTAAACGATCTCCACGGAAAATGAGGATAGCTCATATACCACAAACCTCAGATTGTTTTTGATCGTTTCATCAATTATTTTTCCCTCAGCCATCACAAGCTCGATCTGAGATTCCTTAGGTAAATTGTTAAAATCGTAATATGAAATAGACATATGGTCAGTTTTAATTTGATGTTTGCTGATCTTGTTTAGTACATCTCTGCAAACCTGATATTTGTAGTAATGTTCTGCGGACTCGATCCGATTTATTAAAAATTACAACGCATTGATGAGCCTGAATGTGAGGTTGATCCTGGGCATCATTGGCTTTGTGGATTTGGCGATCCGATGCTCCCAATTCTCCTGCAGGTCGCCTTTCATAATGAGCAATGAACCGTTCGGAAGCGGCAGGCTGTATTTGCTTTGATGATGATCTTTTTTTTCTGAAATCAAAGTTTCTGGACTGTCCAAGACTGATAGATGCAATAACAGGTCTCTTTCCATATCTGCTTTCCTTGTCTCGATGCCATGCTACTGAATCATTTTGGTCACGGTAGAGATTTAATAGGACACCATTGAACCAATAACCAAATTCTTTTTCTATTCTTTCTTTTAAGTTTAGCAACTGCGGAGTCCATGGATTCCTATTGGAAGTATTACTGTCAGCTGATTTATTATATTTTGAATCAACATACCAGGCGGTTAAACGTGGTGTTATGACAGTCTTATCATACATTTTCTGTGTGCGCTGTTCCCATGGGGCGGTTTGAAGCAGATTTTCTTTTAATTGATCTGCCTCTTCCCTGCTCAGAAAATTTTCCCTGTATTCTAAAAGGTCTTTTGGAAACTGATAAAACTCTTCGGCATCAAATAAACTTAGCTGACTCATTGTAATTTCTTATAAAATAATTATCTTTACACTGTTCCATTTATGGGATATTTTTTTTCATCATTTGTGTTTTTAACTTCTCTTCGGAGAAGTTTTTTTATGGATTAAATTTCAAAATTCCATTTTCTAAATTACTGATACTTCGTTTCGCTTCCTCAACTAAATTTTTCAAATTGGCTTCATCAGGTAGGGCGTACGGTTTATAGTCTTGCGGTAAAATTCCTCGTACATAACGCCATACTTCTTTAATCTCTTCCAATGAAATGGTATAGGGTTCATAAAATGAATTATCAGCGGATACAATAATAAAATTTTTGTTCTTTTTTAATAAAGGTCTTGTAAGTAATTCCTTCATTGGTCACAAAAATGTATTCCTTATTTGATTTCAGGTCTTCCAGTTTTTCTACATACTCTCCTATAATAATGGATTGGTCTGCAAAGGGCGGCATCGAATCACCATCCGCTAAAAAAGCTCTGTATTTTCCATTTTTTAAAAAAGGCAACTGCATTTTTTGAAGACTTTCAATAAATTCAGGATCACTAAATCCTTTCAAATAGCCCATTGAAGCTTTTTGTGGTACGATTTCAATGAAATTGTTACCTTCTGAATCTACTACTACGGGAAGTAATATTTTATTCCCGGACAGATTGACCATTTTATCCAAAGGATACTTTCTTATATCAACGGTGACCAGAAGGTCAATACTGATGTTGTAGTATTTGGATATCCTGACCAATACTTCAATAGGTGGTTCTGCATTCCCATATTCGTAGGAAACATATCTTGATCTGGTAAGGATGAGTTCATCTGCCAGTTTATGCTGGGTCAGATTTTTTTGACCTCTCAAAAACACGATGTTATCTGCAAATATTGACATTGTCATAATTTATGACAACAAATATACACATTTTGTTTAAAAACATGACTAAGTTTGTACCATGGAAAGAGCAATTGCACATATGGACCTGGATACTTTTTTTGTCTCCTGTGAACGGCTGAAAAACTCTGTGTTGGAGAAACAGCCCGTAATCATTGGAGGTGGTGACCGTGGTGTGGTAGCATCGTGTTCCTATGAGACCAGAGAATTCGGTGTCCGTTCGGCAATGCCTATCAAGATGGCATTGCGATTATGTCCGGAGGCCAAGGTTATCAAAGGAGATATGGAGTATTATTCCAATATGTCTCATTTGGTGACCGAAGTGATTCAGGAAAAAGTACCGGTACTAGAAAAAGCCAGCATCGACGAATTCTATCTGGATCTGTCAGGAATGGACAAGTTCTTTGGATGTTACCAATGGACGAATGACATTGCAGATTCCGTGATGAAAAATACAGGTCTGCCAATCAGTTTTGCCCTTTCCACCAATAAGACAGTGTCCAAAATTGGAACCGGTGAATCCAAACCTATTGGGAAACTGGAGGTCAAGGCAATGGATGTCCAACCATTTTTAAATCCATTGTCGATAAAGAAAATCCCGATGGTCGGGCCTGAGACCTTTCAGCTTTTCTCAAGATTAGGGGTGAAGACCATAAAGACCCTTTCTGAAATGCCGGTCGATGTATTGCAGGAGCTGGTCGGAAAAAACGGCACTATGCTTTGGAAGAAAGCAAACGGTATTGATGAAACACCGGTTGTTCCCTATTCCGAAAGAAAATCCATCTCTACGGAGAATACATTTTCCCAGGATACCATCGATATTCAGAACATCAGAAGTGTTTTGTCTGGGATGGTTGAAAAGCTATGTTATCAGCTCAGGCACGAAAAATGGCTGACCTCAACGGTTTCCGTTAAAATCAGGTACGCTAATTTTGATACGGAGACCAAACAGTGCAGGCTTCCTTACACATCGGCAGACCATACATTGCTACGGTATGTTTTGGAACTATTCAACAAAGTCTACACAAGGAGAATGAGGATCCGTTTGATCGGGGTCAGGTTTACCGGTTTGGTTCATGGTCTGCACCAGATGGATCTTTTTGAAGATACAGAAGAACTGATTTCTTTATATCAGACCATGGATCATCTGAAAGACAGATTCGGTTCATCCAGTGTTGTCAGAGCATCGGGTCTATTACTTTAATATTTTATTATGTTTCTCAACTGCCATACTTATCACAGCCTGCGTTACGGGACCATCTCTGTTGAAGATCTGGTTCAACAGGCTGTTGACCATCAATTAAAGGTCTTGGCATTGACCGACATCAATACGGTTACGGGTATCTACCAGTTTTATAAGCTTTGTCAGGAAAAAGGGATCAAACCGATTGTTGGGATCGATGTCCAGGTTGATAATGAGCAGTACTATATATGCCTGGCTAAAAACCCAAAGGGCATTGCAGAGGTCAACAGGCTTTTGACCCGTTATAACTGTGAAGGAATTGAGATCCCCAGAACTAATCCTGTATTGGAAAATACCTTTGTGATCTATCCTCTACACAATATGCCCGAAAAACTTTTGCCACATGAATTTATCGGAATCAGACAGGATGAGATAAACTTATTGTTTAATCCTGAATTGAAAGCATTATCGCATAAAATGGTCATCCTTCATCCGGTAACCTTTAAGACAGATGAAGAATTTGAACTGCATAAGGTCCTGAGGGCAATAGCAGGCAACATCTTATTTACTAAATTGGACGAAAATGACCATTGTAAGAACAATGAAACATTTATAGGTAAAAGACAACTGTTGGAGAAGTATTTCCCATATCCAGAGATCATTGAAAATACAAAGTGCATTGTAGATGAGTGCAGTTTTGAATTTGACTTTAAAACACCGAAAAATAAAAAGCATTATACCGAAAATAAAGAAAATGATTTTAAGTTACTGAAAAAATTAGCCTATGAAGGTCTAAGTAAAAAATATCCAATTGATAACCAGGAAGCAAAGGCAAGAGTAGACAAAGAGCTGGGTGTTATCAATGAACTCAATTTCTGTGGTTATTTTTTAATTACCTGGGACATTGTCCAGTATAGCAATAGAATGGATTTTATGCATGTAGGCCGGGGAAGTGGTGCCAACTCTATTGTCAGTTATTGTATCGGAATCACGGATATATGTCCTTTGGAACTTGATCTTTATTTTGAAAGATTTTTGAATCTCAATCGGAAAACGCCTCCTGACTTTGACATCGACTGGAGTTGGAAGAACCGGGATACCATATTGGAATATATATTTAATAAATATGGAAAGGATCATGTGGCCTTTTGCGGAACCAACGTCGAATTTAAAAGCAGGTCAAGGTTCAGGGAGCTTGGAAAAGTATTCGGACTGCCTAAGGATGAACTGGATCAGCTTTCTAAAAGACCGAGAGATCAGCATGATCAGAACTCCATTGTCCAGGAGATCTATAAGTATGAAAATTTATTGATAGGTTTCCCTAATCAAAGAAGTATGCATTCCTGTGGAATCCTGATTTCTGAAGAACCGATCACCAATTATTCTGCTTTAGAATTCCCCCCAAAGGAATTTCCTATTGTACAGTTTGATATGCATACCGCAGAGGAGATCGGTCTTGAAAAATTTGACATCCTTTCACAAAGAGGATTGGGAACCATAAAAGATACGGTCAGACTGATCGAAGAAAAAAGAGGAATCACTGTCGACATTGAGGATACAAGGATCTCAAAAAATGAGACCAAGTGCAACGAGTATCTGAGTATCGGAAATACGATTGGCTGTTTCTATATTGAATCTCCTGCAATGCGGGGCTTATTGAGAAGATTGAAGTGTGAGAATTATAAGGTTTTGGTAGCCGCCTCATCCATTATTCGCCCCGGTGTGGCGCAAAGCGGAATGATGCGGGAGTATATATTCCGGCACAATCATCCAAACCAGTTTGAATACTTCCACGAAGTCTTTGAGAAAGAACTCGGTGAGACCTATGGAATCATGGTGTATCAGGAGGATGTGATAAAAATTGCCATGCATTTCGGTGGTGTTTCTGCCGAAAACGGTGATGTCTTAAGAAGAGCCATGAGCGGCAAGGGACGTTCATTATCAGCCTTACAGAAATTAAAAGATGATTTTTTTGAATCCTGTAAGAAGAAAGGACACCCCGAACAGTTATCTCAGGAAGTCTATCGTCAAATCGAATCCTTTGCAGGCTATTCTTTTTGTAAAGCTCACTCAGCTTCGTATGCGGTGGAAAGTTATCAGAGTCTCTATCTCAAAGCCTACTACCCTATCGAATTTATGGTCTCAGCCATCAATAACGGTGGTGGATTTTACAGAACGGAAGTATATGTTCACGAGGCAAAAATGGCAGGAGCGACCATTCATAATCCCTGCATCAACCTCAGCGAATTTCAGACGACCGTTTACGGTACTGACGTATATTTGGGTTTTATGCATATTGAAAAACTTGAAGCCTCGGTTAAACTATCTATTCCTGAAGAACGTAAAGAAAATGGAGATTACAAATCCTTAGAAGATTTTGTCAAAAGAGTCAATATCGGTATACAAACTTTACAGACTTTGATCTTTGTCGGAGCATTCAGGTTCACCGGAAAACAAAAACATGAATTATTAATAGAAGCGAGATTTCTTTTATCAAAGAATTACTACAAAACTAAAATTATATCGTTGTTTGATGAACCTCAGAAAGATTATGAATTGCCTGTTATTGAAAGAAATCCTTTTGAAGATGCTTTTGATGAAATCGAAATATTAGGTTTTCCAGTTTCTTATTCAATTTTTGACTTACTAAAAACTAAGTACAGAGGTCACGTATTGGTTAAGGACCTATTAAAATACCACAAAAAAACAGGTTAAAATGCTCGCCTATCTGATCTCAAGAAAGCACGTTCCCATCAAAAAGAAAGATCATCCCGGCAAAAGAGATGATATGTACTTCGGAACCTGGATCGATGCTGAAGGACAGTATTTTGATACCGCCCATTTTCCCGATAGCCTCAGAAAGTTTCCTTTTTAAAGAAGGAGGTATTTACCTTCTATTAGGTACGGTCGAGGTAGATTATCATTTCCCGACCGTGACCATCACAAAAATGGCAAAAATGCCCTTAGTTCCTGATCCCCGTTATTCGATGGATAAGGATAAAGAGAGGGAAATAGAGAGCGGACTGCGGGAGGATGTAAGTGTTACATTTAGACAACCGTACCCGCAAGAACACGAGATTGGGCTGCCAAGAATTAGAATGATATGATTACATTAAGACTATTTGGATAAATTTTGTAGACTAGCATATAGTATTTGTATTCAAAGGATATTCTTTCTCCTACCATCATTACAGATGGAAAACCCAGACAATTATCTGTCAGTTTGAAGAATAGATAAACAAGTAACAATAATTGACAAAAATAGGTCCATTCATGTAAAACTGAATCCAGAAAACTAATTAAGCTTCATAACTCGGTTTAGACCAATGGCTTCGATTTCTTCCGCTTTTGTTATAACAATTTTGTGTTTTTTATTCGTTGTCAGTGCTGCAAATTCAACATTTGTTTTGATGACATTAATGTCATCTATAACTCCATTATAGTAGTATTCAGCATCCGGCAACATATATAGCTTCTGTGTATTATCTAAACTTATTGATCTTGTAAAACCTTTCTTATACATTTGTTTATGAAACGCAGTATAGGTTTCTGTTTCCGCATCAATCAATTCTACACGTACGATAAATTTAGCCATAAGTTATTGTTTTAATTTCTATGAATATAATATCAATTCCCGCTAAGAAAATCTTTTACTATTAAACTTCCATGGATGCAATTGACGCTCTGTTACTATCCGTAAGGTTCAAGGAAACTTACAACCTCTCAAACATGATTATCTTTGATGCGCAAAATCGGCAATATCAAGAATAGCTTTCTCAATTTTCATCCGTCCCTCCTTAGACTTTAAATTAATTCCACAAAAAGTAGTACTGTTATGTACAGTACAGAGATTAAGGTAATGAATTCCTGCCAACAGTATTGCTAATGTCGTTTTAAACTCTTCAGATTGCTGACTAAAATCCAATTCCTTAGCGCTACTTTTCAAACCTTGAAAAACTTTTTCACGCTGCTCAAATAAATTTTTGAGAACACTTCGTTTTTCCGAAATTTGCCAAATGATGATCTTTTGCAATTCTTTATTAGTTTTTAAACCTTCAAACTGGCTTAACAAAGCTATTTCTGCAGGTGTTTTTCCACTAGCTGAAAAATTAGCCTCATTTTGTTTCTCATCAATTTTACGCCAATAATCCTGCGATCTGATATACTCATCAATAAGTTTATCCGTACTACCAAAATAGGTATAAATTAACTTTTTATCAAAACCGGCAACAGCTGATATTTTACTAACCTTTAATCCTAAATAACCTTCGGTTTTTAAAATTTTACCAACTGCGTTCATTAATTTTTGTTTGGTTCTTTCTTTATCCCTGATAGGGCCCTGTACAACTTTTCTTGGCATTGTTTATTATTTAAAATTGCGTAACCTATTATTTTATATTACTTCAAGTATATGTCGCCCCAGCGTATTCTTAACTTTTGATTTTATAAGTGTATACATTATAAGGGAAAATTTTCTTTGCTAAGCCTTTTGATATCCAACATCCTACTAATATTGGGAAGAATAATACATATCCATTTGGCACCAAATTGCAGACTAAAAAAAGAGCAGTAAATGGAGCGTAGATAGAAGCAGACAATGTGGCAGCTGCGCCCACTAAAACAAAATTCAAATAAATCAAAGAAGTTCCGAAGAGGGTATTACAGCAAAGAGCAAAAGCAAACCCTAGGAAAGCACCCGCGACAATACTTGGCGCAAAAACACCACCGTCTCCACCCGCTCCCAGTGTTAATGCTGCCGCTAACGGTTTTAAAAAAATTAAAACGAAGATCAATATGAAAGAATAACTTTGAGGATGATACAAAATTTCTGACAGTGAATGATAACTGTCCCCATATAGAAAAGGAAAACAGAATATCAAACCTCCAACGATTAAGCTTCCGAAATTTACTCTTAGAAAGTCATTTGATATTCCAGAAAAGAAATCCTTTATTTTAATAACTGAAATAGTAAAATAGACAGATAAACCACTACCCAAAATGCTCAACAATAAAAAAAAGGGGACTGCCGACCATCTCCATTCTGTGATCTCAAAAGGAAGTAATGGTTTGCTTTTTATGTAAAATAAAAACACCACAGAAATAAATGCTGATGCGGTACAGCTTATAAACAGGGTCTTAGTAAATTTTCTGGCAATCACTTCCATCGCGAAGAGCCAGCCTGCAATCGGACTTCCAAATAAAACAGCCACGCCCGCCACAACACCTGCACAAATAAGCTCCAGCTTATATATATTAGCAGAAAATTGTTTTTCATACGCTGCATTTCCAAGCGTTGCGGTCGCAACAACTGTAGAAACCTCAATTCCTGTTGAGCCACCGAAGATGACGGTCAAAAAGCCATTAAAATAATGTGATGGAATTTTGAATAGTGGCAAATGGTCTTTACGTTGGTCAACTGTTTTATAAATTTCTGTAATCCCTTTATTCTTCCTGTTCAAAAAAAGATATTTTCTTAAAAAATAAATTGCTGTGATCCCAATTGTTGGAAATAAAACAAAAAATAAAGCATTTTCTTTTTCTGCATAATGAAATATTAATTTTTGAAAATGTTCCGTAAAGAATTTTAATGAATACCCGAGAAAAGAAGCACAGATACTTATTAAAATTGAAACTAAAATGAGTCTGAAATAATGATGTCTTCGTACTTTCTTCCGTTGCATTAAGAAATTATTTTTTTTAGTATTTTAAGGTATTATGGGAAACTTTGAAAATAAATTACATTTTATTTTCTGTTTTCAATTTTTCCAGATATTCTTTCAAAATCTTTGCGTGGCAATGTTTCTCATCTTTTGCGGCATATAACAACGTAATAACTTCATGCTTTCTATTACGTTCTAAAAATTCTTTTACACTATCACTTTTTTGTAATTCTGTGATGTATTTCTGAGAAAAACTGACCCAAAGTTCAGGATCATGATTAAACCATTTGCGTAGCTTATCAGAAGGGGCAAGATCTTTATTCCATTCATTGATATGAGCATTTTCCTTTGACATTCCACGAGGCCAAAGTCGGTCTACCAACACCCGATAACCATCTGAGGATGGCTTTTCATAAATTCGCTTCATTTTAATTTTCATACAAAAAAAATTTTATACAAAAGTCGTTAAGAATAACTCTTAAGAACGTACATACCATTAAGCTAACAATAGTATTCTAAAGATTGAAATTCGTGACAATATAAAAAGCTGCCCAGGCTACGAATATCAGAGCAATTACCCAAACCCAAACCGGTATCGTACGAGGATTTTCGCTTCCTTTGATAATGAAGCTTTGATTTCTTCCTGTATCATACGCATTGACCATTAAAGGTATCGTGCCATTAACTACTTCATCATCAGAAAGTCCTTCTAAATGAATAATAGGGCCATTACGAACGATAAAAGGTATTATTTTTAGCCCCTCTTTCTGATCAAATTTACTAACAATTCTAAGGAGGTGTTTCCCATCGGCCAATTTTGTTGTATCAAGATTAAAAACTATCGGGGTCTGAAGTTCTGCAATGGGGTTCACTTCTTCATCGATGTATAAAAAAACAGTGGCGTTATGTTTTGACATTTTTTTGAAGCTTTAGAAATCCAATATTGTATTTTTGATATGTTTTCTGTTCTTTTCTCCCGGGATGACCAGAAACTTAAAAGAAAAAAATAAAGTCCCAAGTGTAATTATGCCAATACTTGATACAATTACCCAGTCCCAATTTGATTCGGGTCCAGTACCATGTGTTAGATCCTGCGTTATTTTAGGCTGTTGAAGTTTACAGGCGTCACATGCCTGAACATACCCGGCCCAAAATAAAAAAACAAAAAATCCTAATTTTATCTTTTTCATATTATTTTATTTTATCCATAATTACTTTCACTTCATCAGCCGTCACTTTTTTTCCGGTGTTCCCCCAGCTTGTTCTTTCATGATTAATGAGAGCAGCAACTTCTGCCGGTGAAAATCCTGCATTAGTTCCAACAGCAGGCATTGTAGCGTATTCAGGTCGGGGATCATAACCTTTCATTATAATAGTTACATATAATTCCAAATCATCACCTAAAACGACCGGGCTTCCTTTTAATGCTGGGAAAGCTCCCGGTAATCCCTCTCCGTTCGCCTGATGACAGCTCGCACAATTTGTAGTAAACAACGTTGTTCCATCAGGGAGATTATCGCCTTGAGAATTTCCGTCCGCTTTTTTTTCTACTTTATATAAAAATTCTCTGGTCGGTATACTTCTAGGAAGCTCAGTTTGTTTTAAACTCAATAAATACGCAACCAAATCCTGAGCATCTTTTGAAGGGACGATTTTCCCCTTAATTCCTATTTTAAACTTATCCGGAACATTTACTTCGACATCACCTGTCTGCAATTCGTCTTTTATTAAAAACATCCATTGGTATGAAGGCATCACTGATTCAGGGACTACTGATCTCGGATTAAATAAATGCGAATATTGCCATTCTTTACTTGGTTGCCTGCTCCCAATATTGATAAGATCAGGACCTGTCCTTTCAGTTCCCATTAAAGTGGCGGTGTTCTGGAAAAGATTCAACCTTCTATTTCTGGCGTAATCGATGGCAAGACTAGGTCTGCCTCCAAAAACCTGATCCATATCAACATTTCTAACCTGCTGCGTATGACAACCTACGCAACCTTCCCGGATATAAATTTCCTTTCCGTGACTTTCTTCCTCTGTCAGTGCTTTACTTCCAGGTAATGGTTTGTATACTTTCTGATTGTTTAATGCCGGCAAAATACAGATAACCAATGTAAGAAAAAGGAAAAAAGCTAATGCCGATGAAAAAAGGTTTTTATGATCGCTAAAAAAATCCATTATGACCTTTGTTGTTTTGTGTGAACTATTTCTAAAATCTCTTGTGGGGTATGAGGAAGACGTATCTCTTTTCTCGGTTTAATCATTCTATAAAAATTATATGCGAAAACGATATGCGAGATCCACATCATAGTTCCTCCAATTGCTCTCCACAACCAAAAAGGCATCATTTTTACCACTCCTTCTATAAAAGGTTTTTTCTCCATCCACATCATTCCTTTTTCGGTAGAGCCAATCATCAAAGAAACAGTATATACCAAAACTCCAATTAATGCCAACCAAAAATGTAATCCTACAGTAATACTTGGCGGTTCATATGAAGTGAGTCTCGGAACCAAGGTATAAGTAAAAGACCATAGCATGAATGTAATGATCCCATACATCGTTAAATGTGAGTGAGCCACCGTAAAGTCAGTAAAATGCCACAGTAGGTTTGTTGCCCTGAAAGCTTCTGCCGTTCCCTGCATCGAGCCCGTAAAATAAAAGAGAATAGAAACTACGTAAAAAGGCAATACATAACTCAGTTTCAGACGATGCCAGGATCCGCGAATGGTCATCATGAAATTAATACTGCCTGCTGCAACAGGGATCACCATTCCAACACTGGCAACAATAGCAATGGTCTGCATCCACCAGGGAATAGCACTGAAAATAAAATGATGCGTTCCAATAAGAGTATAAAACAAAATCTGCGTCCAAAATGCAAGTATGCTCAGACTATACGAATATACCGGACTATTAAGTTCCTGAGGAAGAAAATAATACATTAATCCTAAATTGAAGAACATGAACCACATTCCCACACCCTGATGCATAAAATAACCCTGAGTAATTGTTTCTCCCAAACCGTCCTGCCAAAAAGGAAGATAGGCAACGATCAGGATAACCACCACAAACATCATTGCCGAAACAATATACCAATTTGAAACATAGATTTCTTCTGTCTTACGGAATGCGATGGTATTGATATGATTATAAATACTAATAATAATTCCCACTGCAAAAAGCAGCATGACCGGCCAAATGTATTCTCTGTATTCGCCTCCACTGTTGTTAATCCCCGCCATTAAACAAATACTGCCTAATAAAACAGCTGAATTCATTAATATCAATGTTATGTAACCGATCTTAAGGTTGAAAACTTTCGTATTTCCCACCCGTGGTATAACATAATACGAAAAGCCAACCATCGCCATAGATGCCCAGCCCCAGAAAACTATATTTGTATGGACCGGTCTAAGTCTTCCAAAGCTTAACCAGCTGATATGATCAGCATCAGGCGCAACAAATTTAATTCCTAGATACTCGCCGACCGTGGTACCTGCGAAGAGCCAGAATACGCTACAACCCAAAAACCAAAGGATCAGCTTTTTTTCATCATTTGGAATAATGATGTTTCTACCCTCTTCTCTTTTTGATTGCAGGAAACGAATGTCGTGGACTTCATTTGCCTCATCGATCAGCCCCCGAGGATCTCTTACCTCTTTATTTTCCGAAAGCTCATTTCCGGAAAGTTGAAATTCAAGTTCTTTTCTCCGTTCTTCCAAAGCGGAGATTTCCCCCGGCTGCAGCCTGCTAAGATGTTCGTATATTCTTTTTAGCTCACTTCTTTTAATTGTATCAGAAATCATCCGGTTTACCCTTATTAAAATTAGAATAAGTGCAAAAATCACAGGAATCAAGAAAAGGACAATAGTGATTTGCAAACCAGGTTCATTGAGAAGTTCATCCATCGTATTAATTTTAGAAAAAATTATTTTTTTGTTTCTTCTAAATTACAATGAGCGAAAACCCTCATGATACGATCTCAATCATACTCAATTTCGGTATTTAATAGTATATTAGATGATTTTTTATAGTCAGCAAATGATTTCTTTCCATTAACTTAATAGTTCGGATAACAGTTTCCACTCGTAAACCTGTTAGATCCGCCATTTGCTGACGCGTTAAGGGAACTAAATATTCTTTAGTCGACTTCTTTTGTAAATTGTGCATATTTTTGAAATAATCCATTAAAGCTTTAAGCCTTACAGTCGGATCTTTAGAAAAAACATGCTGAGACATCACCATTTTGTAGTGTAACCTTCGGGATAAACCTGTACTGACATCTATTGCACATTCTGGATTATCCTTTAGTAAATCAAAAAAATCTTTAGCGGAAATCTCTATAATACTACATTCAGTTAAAGCTACTGCATTGGTAGGATATCTTTCATTTATAAAAAGTAAGGCATCACCAAAGCTTTGAGGTGCCTCAAATATATTCTGGATGAATTCTTTACCGTCTTCACAATAATTGTTTAATTTGATTTTTCCCGAAATAATCTGGAAATAATTTTTGCAAATTGTGTTTTCCTCATAGATAAAATCTCCAATATCGTAATGTTTTGTACTATAATTATATTTTTTTAAATGCTTTTCAGGAATCATTCTGATATATATAATTGTTAATAATGAATAAGTTTAATACTTAATGTAATATTGTTTTCGAAATGCATCAGGTGTAAATGATGTATACTTTTTAAAAAATTTAACGAAATATGACGGATCGGAATAATTTAACGTTTCCGCAATACTTGCAATTGATAAATCAAAATTAACCAAGAGCCTTTTAGCTTCTAAGATGATCCTTTTTCTGATAATTTCTCCTGCCGATAAATTGATCTGTTGTTTGCATATGAAGTTCAATTGGTTAGGAGTAACATTTAGAAAAGCCGCATACTCTTTGGGCAATTTATATTGATGAAAATTAACTTCTACAATTTCGATAAACTGCTTTAATATCAAAGAATTATAATTGGTATCTGTAAAAACGGTTTCAGTGGTAATTTCTTTACATGCCAGTGCACAAATTTGTAGTACCAATGACGCAATCATTACTTGTGACCAGAGTTGAATGTTAGCCATTTCTGAAATAATTTCCTCAAAACAAAGCTTAATTCTTTTCTGGTTCTGTGCGGAAATTTTGACCATTTGGTCGCTTCCAAATAAATTGAAAAAAGGAAACTGATCAATCAATGATGAATTTATCTTCAGCTGGTCAAAAAAAGTCGTTGAAAAATTGATTACATAACCCTCCGTATTTTCGTCTAATCGCCAGCTGTGAACCTGATCCGGACGCATGAAAAATATTTTATTAGGAATAACATCATACGAATTGAAATCTATTAAATTTTCACCGCATCCTTTTTCAAAATAGGTAACATGGTAGAAAGAATGCCGATGTACCTTCTCTGTGCCGGGATTCCGCTTTAAGAATTCTGAAAACTTATCGACCGTAAACATTTCACTAATAGAATTACATGTCGACAGACCTCCTATCTTAAACGTTGGATAAACCTCCTTCATAGCTTAGTTATTATAATAATTCAACGACCATAAATATAGCTATTTTTTCGATGATTAACACCATAAATAATTGATAATGCTGTACTACTTTTGGCATAATGAATACACAGAAATTTAACTATGACAATACCATAGTACGTGCCTTTTTTGTATGCAACAATAGTTTTTGGACTGATCGGATTCCTGTTTGGTCTCACTGCGGCTCTGCTGTTATTCTATCCAGAGCTGCCGGAATTCATTTTTGGAACTGATGACGAGTCAATAAAAATTTTAAGAAACGGAGGGATACAAGCGTTAATAGATACCAACGGAGCATTCGGTTTCGGCAGAATAAGGATGCTACATACCAATACTGTAATTTTTGCTTTTGTCTGCAACAGCGTTTTTGTCGGAGTATATTACTCTGTACCAAGACTCTTAAAAACAGAAATGTTTAGCAAAACATTAAGCTGGATTCATTTCTGGACTTGGCAATTAATGGTTGTAATAACCTTTATAACTTTCTTTATGGGCATCAATACATCTAAGGAATATGCTGAACATGAATGGCCAATCGATATACTTCTTACGTTTTCATGGGTGATTTTTGGAATGAATATGTTCGGAACTATTGCGAGAAGAAGAGTGAGACATCTATATGTTGCGATTTGGTTTTATTTAGGAACATGGATAGCCGTAGCGATGCTTTATATATTCAATAACCTTGAAGTCCCCCTTGTCCTTTACAGGATGGAAGTCGTATTCTGCTTATTCAGGAGTTAAAGATGCCATCGTACAATGGTGGTATGGTCACAATGCGGTAGCATTTATTTTAACTACCCCAATTTTGGGTTTAATGTATTATTTTTTACCAAAGGCCGCTGAACGTCCGGTCTTCTCATACAAGCTTTCAATTATTCATTTTTGGTCATTAATATTTGTGTACATATGGGCAGGGCCGCATCATCTTCAATATACCGCAATACCTGCATGGGCACAGGCTGTAGGAACTGGTTTTTCAATTATGCTGATAGCACCATCATGGGGAGGAATGCTGAATGGATTGCTCACATTGAGAGGATCTTGGGACAAAGTTAGAGAAAATCCTGTTTTAAAATTCTTCGTTGTTGCAGTAACTTGTTATGGTATGGCAACGTTTGAAGGACCTCTTTTAGCAACAAAAAAACATTAATAAAATTGGCCACTTTACAGACTGGGTGATAGGTCATGTTCATCTCGGAGCATTAGGCTGGAATGGCTTTATGGCTTTTGGTATGATTTATTATCTGATCCCCATCTTATGGAGAACAAAAATATGGTCGGTCAAGATGGCAAACTGGCATTTTTTGGCTAGGCACTTTTGGAATTATCTTCTATGCGGTTCCAATGTACATTTCAGGATTTACGCAAGGATTAATGTGGAAACAGTTTAATCCCGACGGAACATTATTGTGGAAAAACTGGCTGGATACGGTAACTGCAATTATCCCATATTTTAAAATGAGATTTTTAGGTGGCTTGTTTTATTTTTCAGGTGCTGTCTTAATGGTTATTAACTTGGTTGCTACGGTCAGAAAGGGTTCTTTTCAAAGAGAAGTGCCGGCCGAAGCTCCGGCTTTGGCAAATATCAGCAATAAAAGAAAAGAAGGTGAAGGCCTGCACCTTTGGCTGGAAAGACTGCCCGTTTTACTTACCGTATTATCTTTCATTGCGGTATCAATTGGTGGAGCTGTGGAAATAATACCAACTTTAATGCTCAAAGAAAATGTACCTACCATTACCTCCGTAAAACCGTATTCTCCATTAGAATTGGAAGGCAGGGATTTATACATCCGTGAAGGTTGCAATGCCTGCCATTCGCAAGTTGTAAGACCCTTTAGAGACGAGATTGTAAGATTCAACGGCAAAAACGGGCAATACTCGAAGGCAGGAGAATTCGTGTATGACAGGCCGTTCTTATGGGGTTCAAAAAGAACAGGTCCCGATTTACACCGGGAAGGTGGTAAAAACCCAAGTTCATGGCACTATAAACACATGTACAATCCCAGATCTACATCTGCAGGATCTATTATGCCCCGCTATCCATGGTTAATAGCCAATAATCTGGATCGCTCCCAAATGATCGATAAGCTTAAGTTCATGAAAAATACTTTTGACGTGCCATATACAAAAGTACAGATTGATACTGCAGATAAATGGGCTGATAACCAGGCAGCGAAAATTGTAAAAGATATCTTTATAGAAGCGTCTGACCTTAAGGAAGCTTATGCAAAAAGACCTCAGGGAGAATTAGAGAAAAAAGAAATTATTGCGCTTATTGCTTATCTTCAGAGATTAGGCATAGATATCAAAACAACTGATATAAAAACAGCTGATAATAATTAAAATACAAGATGAAATAACTTCCTAAAATTTAAGATCATTTTTTTAAAATTCATGATGCAATATTCTTCGAAACATTACAGATGATCATTTTCCGGTCATTTTATCAGTCGCGTATTTCTGTTACCCAAGTCCAGCGAAATTCGACCATGGAAAAAATGAACGCTTTCTTTCAAAAATAAAATCATTAAAATTATAATAAAACTGAATGTCAGAGATAGATCAACAAACCGTGCGCGGCGGCCAAGCTCAGGTTGTAGAACCAGAATCTTATAGAGATTCCATAGGAACAATGGATCAAACCGGTAAGAGAAAATGGGTTTTCCCAAAAAAGCCAAAAGGCAAATACACCAACTATAGAGAGCTTGTAAGCTATATTCTATTGATTATATATTTTGCAATACCGTTTATTAAAATTAACGGAAATCCTGTCTTTTTATTGAACGTCATTGACGGAGAATATTTTATTATGGGACAGCCTTTCTATCCTCAGGACTTCTTTATCCTTACCTTAGGTGCCATTGCTTCTCTGATTTTTATTATTGTTTTTACCATCGCATTCGGTAGGATTTTTTTGTGGATGGATTTGCCCGCAGACAATTTTTATGGAATCCATTTTTCGGAAAATAGAGTTTTGGATCGAAGGTGATCGCAATAAACAGATGAGACTGGACCGGCAGGAATGGAATACTGAAAAAATTTGGAAAAGAATTTTAAAATGGTCTGTTTACATCGTTATTTCACTCATTATCACCCACATTATGTTTATGTATATCGTCGGTTATGAGGATGTGCTCCAAATAATATCAGGCGGGCCATTTGCCAATATTACTAGTTTTATTGTCATGATTCTTTTTACAGCAACTTTTTATTTTGTGTTTGCGTGGTTTAGAGAACAGGTTTGCACTTTGGTATGTCCATACGGAAGATTACAGGGAGTCCTGATTGATAAAGAAACCATCAACGTTTTTTTACGATTTTAAGAGAGGAGAAACACGTTCCAAATGGAGAAATGGTGAAGACAGGAAAAGTACCGGAAAAGGTGACTGTATTGATTGCTATCAGTGCGTCGCTGTTTGTCCAACCGGTATTGATATTAGAGATGGCCAGCAGTTGGAATGCATAAATTGTACGGCGTGCATTGATGCGTGTGATGAAGTAATGGAGAAAGTTGGCTTGCCTAAAGGCTTAATAAGATACGCTTCAGAAAGAGAGATTGAAACAGGCAGCCCGTATAAATTTACAGGCAGAATGAAAGGCTTCGCAGTAATCCTGGTCTTATTGCTAGGGTTTCAAGGATTTCTTCTTTCCAGCCGTGAAGAGATGGAGGCAAAATTTATCAAGCCGGCAGGTAGCACATTCTTCGTAAGAGATGGTAAGATTATCAATACATATAATTACACGTTCCTCAATAAAACCAATAGTAAAAAAGTTGTCACTATAAAAGTAATCGAACCGAGAAATGCTGAAATTGGTTATAGTGCTTCTGATAAAATAACTGTCGATCGTGATAAAATATCAAAAGGTACTATAAACATAAGTTTTCCAGAATCACAGATGAATCTTTCCAAACAAAATATTACCATAGGCATATATGATAATAAAAATAATTTAATAGATTCTTATGAGACTTATTTTGAGGGACCTTTCAAATTACAGATCCAATAAGAGAAGCTAAAGATCAGTATACTAAACTTCATCAGCAGATGACTTATTAAATGGTTATTTTTAATAGATTATACTAACAGTTTTACGATACTCAAAACTTTAAAGATATGAATTGTTTCTAGTTACTATTATTGATTACATATGGTATTGAACTAAGCAAGCCTCATTCAGTTTCTTTTTAAATGATTAAGCATACATACTGAATTAACATAAAGGGTACGATCAATATATACTTTGAATCAGCAACATAAATTTAATAGTTGGTAGTAATTAAATAAAGCTCATACTATACTAATAGCTTTAAAGTTGCAAGGATATGTTGTATTACAACGTTATGTTAAATAAAAAGAGTACCAATGACGTGAATATTATCACCATATTGGTACTCTTTGATCCTTAAACGATTTAGTATTCTAGTTTAGATGCAACGAAGCCGGACCGAATTCTTCGAAATAAATTGCCGATTTCTGAACCCCATTCTCTACAAGAAAATTATAATGTTTTTTAATGAATAAAGTCGGACCACAGATATAATATTCTGCTTTATGATCAAGTACTTTTTCTTTTAATACTTCCAGGTCTACCCAGCCTTTATATTTGTTTTTCTGTAGTTCATTCAATTGTTCATAGAAGACGTGTTGGTTGATATTCGAATAGAAATTCGATAATTCAGTAATCTTGTCTTTGAATGCATGCACTGCTTCATTTCTACAACCATGTATCCAGGTAATAGATACTTTATTTTCATCCGCCTCGTTGGTTAGATTTTCTATCATCGACAAAAGCGGCGTCTGTCCAACACCCCCGCTAATGAATACTTTATGTGCTAAGGTCGATTCATTCAATATAAAGGTACCTGCCGGCGCAGAAAGTTCAACAATACTTCCTTCTGTAATGTGGTTATGGAGACGATTGCTAATCATACCGTCCGGATGCTTGCTACCCACTTCTTTTTTGACAGATATTCGATAATATTCGCTATTGGACTTACACGAAATACTATATTGGCGCGGTTGTAATAACTGAAGCTCTGGTAGGAATAAACGTAAACTAATGTACTGACCGGGTAAATGACTTTCTACTGATCCCCCATCAGCAGGATAAAGATAAAAGGATGTTATTTCAGTTGATTCCACAACTTTTTGTTTAACTACAAAAGGCCTCCAGCCGCTCCAACCACCTTTTTGTTCGGTATGCTTTTTATATAATTCTTTTTCCCGGCCACTCATCAAAGAGGCCAATTGGTTATAGGCTACTGTCCAGGCGTCTAATAATTCCACGCTCGCAGCTAGGCCGAGTACTTCCTTAATTGATGCTATTAGATGCCGCCCTACAATGTCATAATGTTCCGGACGAATATCAAGGCTGGTATGCTTCTGACCGATACCATCCACCATCGGCAACAGCACAGATGGGTCTTCAATGTGCTCTGCGTACATTAAAACTGCCATGGCAAGGGCTGTTTGTTGCTTGCTATTCTGCTGATTTCCCATGTTGAATATATTTTTCAATTCCGGGTTGTACAGAAACATACGAGCGTAGAAATGTGAAGTTAATAAAACACCATGCTCTTTCAATACAGGTACGGTATCTTTTACTAATTGTTTTTGTTCGCTTGTCATAAATAGAAATTTAGTTATTAAAGACAAAAATGTCTTTTATTATGATAAAAAAAATTATTTGTTTAAAGTCAATGTACCGTCCAGTAATTGTTTATTGAAAGCACCAATAGTACTTTTATGTAACATATAAGTTATCTGATTACGAATTTTTTTAAATTCATTATGCAATGGACAAGGGTTGCTTTCTGAGCAGTAACTAAGTCCCATTCCGCAGCCTGTAAATATTTCATCACCTTCTAAATTTATTACAATATCTGCTATAGGCCGGTTCAGCCCGTTTGCATCAAGGTAGAATCCTCCGTTCGGGCCTTTGACAGATAATATGATACCTGCACGACTAAGTCTCTGAAGTATTTTACCAAGAAAATATTCAGGAGAATTAATGTTTTCCGCAATTTCTTTAATTCCTACACGCTTTCCCTCCTGAGATTGGCTGGCAATATAAAGAACAGCTCTTATGGCATATTCGCAGGTTTTAGAAAAAAATCCCATATAAATTATTGTTTTTGCTCTTGCAAGTATGTCTTCTATTAATGTTGGCTTGTGACCGATTTATTCATTGATAACAGTACTATACTATCTTTTGTTGCTTTTAGATCATGCAGCATATTCGCTTCCAAAGCTATTATCATGCCTTTATCCAAGGTAAATCGCTCGGAATCTACCCCGAAGTCAATACTACCATCAATAACAGTGACCACAATCGGATACGCTGCTTTATGCGCAATCATTTCCTGACTTTTTTTAAAAACAATCCTTATTTCCTTGGCATGTAAAGTATTGATAAGTACACTGATTGAGGGATCGTTCTCACCGTATTGAATGTCTGTTAAAATTGAAGCTATCTTAATCATAGATTTATTATTATTAATGAAATTAAAGTGGTCTTAATTATTGTTTTGTCTCTCATTAGTTTCAGCGACAACAATTTTAAGATGATACATACCAGTTTTCAAAACTTCACTTTAAAACTTTTGCACTGTAATGCCCTTCATAAATGTGACGAGCTTCATTTTTGATTGTTGGATTGAATTTTTATCAGAAAAAGTCTAGCCATTTTTTCGGCTCTCCATTTAGCTTCTTCAGCGATCCGGCCTTCAAAATGTTTATCTATTGTTGCAGACCAGATATTTAGCCAACGCTCAAAATACCTTCCATTAAGTGGCATTTGTGCGTGCGGAGGGAATGGACTTCCATTATACGTATGTTCACCAAGTAAAACTGTTTGCCAGAAAGTGTACATTTTTTCCAAATGTTTTGTCCAGTCTTTTATCGCACCAACAAAAATACCACCAATCAATAGATCTCGTTGAACTTCACTATAAAAAGAATCCATCAAAAGTTTAATGTCATCAAAGTTTTTAATGCTGCTTTTCATTAAATAAATTTTTAACCCACATTCATGATGCGGAATGTTATGCAAATATAGAGAAAATAAATAAAAGACAAAAACATCTTTATATATTTTAAGAAGTTGGCTCAAACTAATCGATTTAGATCTCACGCCTGCTAACACTCTTCTATGACGAATTTTACACAGGAAAACAAAAGGATGATTGACATAAACTTGTATATTTTTATAACGATCATTTTTTTTAACTGATTGTAACCTTTCTACCTGTCATTTACTCTAATAAAGTATAAAGTAATTAAGATAAAAACATGGAAAATACTTTCAAAAGTAAAGCGCTTAAACAAGCATTCAATCTGTTAAGGTACACCTTTGTAGTTGTTCCTATAGTTGCGGGAGCAGACAAATTCACTAACTTGCTTACAGATTGGCAACAGTATGTCAACCCTTCAATTGGGAACGTTTTGCCCATTTCTGCTTCGGTTTTCATGATGATTGTAGGTGTAATAGAAATTTTGGCTGGCATTATTGTTCTCAAAAAAACAGAAATAGGTGGCTATATCGTGGCAGGCTGGTTAACAGTGATAGCAATTACATTATTATTAAGTCTTAACTTCATTGATGTGGCAGTACGTGACTTAGTAATGGCAATTGCAGCTCTTTCAATGGCTAAAATAGCAAAAATTCTAAGCTAAACATGGATCAGTTCGGTCAATTAACAGAAGTTGAAATTATCAACCGTATTTTAAAAGGAGAAAAACCTCTTTATGAAATTATCGTAAAACGTTTTAATTCCTATTTATACAAAATTGGAAGGTCATATAATTACAACCATGAAGATACACAGGATTTAATGCAGGATACTTATATTGATGCTTACAAAAATCTGGGCCAATTCGAAAAACGCGCTGGTTTTAAGACCTGGATAATCAGAATAATGTTAAATAACTGCTATCGTAAAAAACAGAAATTCAGCTATAAAAATGAATTTGCGAATGAGATTATTAATGAAAATGAAACGCCTATGTTCAGCAATTCAATGACCAACATACAAAAAGAAATTCACAGCCGTGAGTTGGGGTACATCATTGAGAATTCTCTGGCTCAAATACCTGAAGATTATCGAATTGTATTTTCTTTAAGAGAAATAAACGGATTGAATGTCTCTGAAACATCTGCACTTCTCAACATCAGTGAAACAAATGTCAAAGTCCGTCTAAACAGAGCTAAGACCATGCTGAGGATTGCAGTTGAAAAATCTTACACAGCGGAGGAGCTTTTTGACTTCAATCTGTCTTATTGTAACCCTTTTAGCAAAAAAGTGATGCTTGAGATTAATCGGCTATAATTAAAGTTATATACTGAACATACTGCAATCCACAATGCTGCTTCGGCAGCATTATACTAGAATTTATAACTAACATAGGAATTGAAAACATTGTCGTCAATCAGTTGCATTATAGTCCTAAAGAGCAATTAAATAAAACCTATGTTAAGAATGTCACGCATTAAACCAATTGTCATGTAGTGAAAAAACAATAATTGCACGAGCCACTGAAAGAGTTTTTAATCTTTTCCGGACCTTAGCTCATTGAAGAGCAGATTTTAACGCATTAAAATAATAATGATTTAAAGATGACATTGGGAATCAGGTTTCAGTCGAAAGTGAATGTTCTATAAACATCAAAAAGAATTTCAAAGTCAATTGACAAACAATGCAGCCAAATTTCAAGAGTATAATACAAGTTTACTGGTTCTTAAAGATCCTACCGAAAGCCGTTATGTAACTTTAAATAGCGCTAAAAGCCCGGGCAGCTTACTATACTCCAAACCCTAAGGATAATAATAATTTTATATGAGTTTGAGTTTGCTTCCAAGTGACTATTATTTAGGCGTTTTAACATTGACCTTTCTCAAATCGGTGGGTCTGGATCTTGTAAACTCACGAAAAGTATCACTGAACGCACTAATTGAACTGTACCCCACCTCATCTGCAATTTCGTTAATGGATTTGTTTGTATTCAGAAGCAGCTCGATAGCTTTAATAATCCTTAGCGTTTTCAGATATTGAAGAAAAGAAATATCCATATCGGTCTTAAAAAGGCGTGAGAGTGAACGTTCACTCAATCCGAACTTTTTACTTATACTCGTAAGGCTATGCTTTTCTTCTATAGTATTTTCAAGATAATTAACAATTCTCAACATTTGCTTGTTCTGGGTAACAGGAAGAATGATAGGTAAAGGTTGCTTATGGGTTCCCGGGAGAATCTTTTTTAACGCTATTAAAAACTCGAAATTTTCGTCCATTGAAGTTACGTGCCTTTCGTCCCATATTTCGGTATATTTAATCATTTGTATCAGGAGCTCAGAGGCGGGATAAATACCTAGCCGACTGAAAAAAGCATCGGAAAAATCATCGTGAGCGTAAAAGTATAGCGATCGTAGCACTGTGGCCGAGTGACCAATCTGAAGGATATGTTCTAAACCTTGAGGAATCCAAAAAAAATGTCTTGCAGGGACAACATAAGTACGATTGTCAATAGTTATATACGCAATTCCTCCCTCCACGTAACTTAGCTGCCCCTTCGTGTGTTTATGAAAAGGGATGAGTTTTTCTGATGCTTCATGCATTACAAATACACTATTATCATATTTATCAATGTCTGGAAGAGCTGCAATAAGTCCCATATAAGAATTCTATAATTTAGAATTATGCAAATATAATAATTTGGCCGGAATTATGTAATACTTGACTATTTTAGATAAAATAAATCTCTTAAGACCTGATAAATTTGCAAGCATAATAATTCGAAAAATTCAGATGAAAATCTATTTAATCGGACTACTAATATTTGGTGGTAGTCCTGTCCTGTTGGCCAACGCAAGCAGTCTCAAAAGTGATACTCTTAGACTAACTTTAAAAGATGCATGGCAAAAAGCTGAAGAGAATAGCCGCCATATAAGAATAAAAAATATGGAAGAAGAAATTGCTAATGCTGAACTAAAGGATGCAAAAATGGAACGCCTTCCGGAAATTGAAGTAAAGGGATCTGCTGAAAAGGCTTCTAATATACCCATCTATGAAAACGGCCTTTTTTCTAAGCCATCACAACATGAGATAATCCACACACTTTATAAAGTTGGTGCAGATTTCTACTTGAACATTTATAACGGAAACAAGCTGAACCTTAAAATTAAAGAAAATGCAACACTACAGAAGATAAGAGAAATTCAAAAGAAGAAGGCAATTTCTGATATTCATTATAAAACAGCTGCATTGTACCTTGACCTTCAAAAAATCTTTATTTTCAGAGATTTAATTAAAAATGATATTGGTGATCAAAAAGCGCAACTAAAAGAAATAAAATCACTTTATAAAAACGGTGTTGTTTTGAAAAGTGATTTACTGAGAATCGAACTTGAACTTTCCCGTCGTGAAATGGCCCTAATTACTATAGAAAATGATATTCTCATAGCCACCCAAAAACTCAATATTATATTGGGAGTTCCCGACGAGCAGATTATAATCCCCGAATTTCCATTTAGTGAATGGGATGAAAAGGCTACCTATGATGAATATCTGAACAGCGCCTTGGAACATTCTTTTGACTATCATGTTTCAGAACAGCACACAGAGCTTAGCATGCTAAAGCTTAAGCAAGTAAAAGCAAATGTTACTCCCAAGATCGGTTTATACGGAGAATTTTATTATGCCAATCCGCAGATTTTCCTTTTCCCCTATAATCCATATTGGTATTCTTTGGGAGTTGTTGGTGTAAAAGCATCGTTTTCTTTGTCATCCCTTTATCAAAACCCTCAAAAAGTAAAAGCTGCAAAAATTGAATTTGAGAAAGAAGAAGAAACTCATAAAGATACTGAAGATAAAGTAAGACAGCAGGTAAAGGAAGCTTACCTTAGATATCAGGAAGCATTGGAACAAATTAAAGTGGCAGAAGTAAATGTTATACAAGCCAAAGAGAATGCAAGGATTATTAAAAATACGTACTTCAGCCAAACATCGTTGGTTACAGATCTACTGGACGCAGACATTCAGTTATTACAAACAAAATTTGAGCTGGAATCGGCTAAGATCCTTGCACAAAACAATTATTACTTATTACAAAATATCATAGGGATTTTATAAAAATATGAAAAAGAAATATACTCCTACAGACAAATTAATTACCAAAATTACCGGATGGGTTTCAGGTCTCATTGTTGCTGCACTTGCTATTTGGGGAATCTTTACCCTTTTAAATTTTTATAAATACGAACAGACCAATGATGCTCAGGTTCAGGAATATGTAAATCCCGTTATTTCGAGGGCTGGTGGATTTATCGTTGATGTAAAGTTCGAGGAAAATCAGGAAGTGAAAAAAGGAGACACTCTCTTAATTATTGACAACCGTGAATATATATTGCAGCAAGAACAAACACAGGCTGCCCTTCAAAGGGCTCGTGCTCAAATAAAAGTATTGGAAAGTACTACTCGTACGATGGAAAAGGAGGCTGCTTCAGCACAAGCTAAAGTAGAAGCTAGCAAGGCCAAAGTATGGAAGCAAGAACTTGATTATAAGCGATATCAGAGTCTTTACAATGAAGAGTCAGCTACAAAACAACGACTCGAAGATGTAAAAGCAGGATTGGATGTAAACAACAGTGAATATCAAGCTTCCCAGGATACTTACGCAGCGTCTAAATCAAAAATAAACGATATTCAAGCTGAGAAAACCGTTGTACATGCGGAAATAACAAAACTCGAGGCACTTTTAAACCGTCATAAACTGGATGTCTCTTATACCGTTATTGTGTCGCCCTACGACGGACGAATGGGACGGAGAACAGTTGAAGTAGGACAGATGATTGATGCTGGTGAAACATTAGCTTTTATTGTAAACAACGAAACAGACAAATGGGTAGTTGCTAATTATAAAGAAACCCAGATTAAAGATATGCGCATCGGTGACCATGTTAAAATTGTAGCAGACTCTTATCCTGACAGGGAGTTTAGGGGAACTATTATTTCTCTTTCTCCTGCTACAGGCTCCAGTTTTTCGTTATTACCTCCCGATAACTCTACAGGAAATTATGTGAAGATTGTTCAACGTATTCCAGTAAGGATCAAGATAGATGGGAAAAGAAAAGATATTGATGTGCTGAAAGTAGGCATGAACGTCAATGTATATGCAGGTAAAAAACGTTCTAATGGTTAGAAAGATTCCTTTCTTTAAAAAATGGATTCCGGAATGGCTTGTAAAAATTATTCTTTTTATGATGACACTGCCAGGAATTACTATATTTTTTCTTCCTTTGGCAAATATAAATGCAGCAGCTGGATATTACGGTTGTGAACCCGCGGATATTCAGTTTTCTGTTGCATTGTTTTATGCCGGATATGTTGGATTTTACAGTCTTGAAAGAAGGTTTTTTAGCTTTCTTGCGGCAAAAGAATATTTTCTATTGTTTATGACACTTCAAATTATGGCATGCCTCATCTGTTATTATACGAATGAGATTCATATTCTTTTTCCAGTACGTTTTATTCAAGGAATGCTGTTTGCGTGCAATGTAAATTTATCTCTAAGTTTAATATTTACCAGGTTGAGCAGTGAAAGAGGTCGTGAGATTAGCTTCTCAGTATTCTTTGGAATTCTAATATGTGCATTGCCATTTAATAATTTGATTACGGCGGATCTTATTGACTCTTATAATTTTAACAATATCTATAAAGGTGCAGTGTTTTTATATTTTCCAGGATTTATTTTTCTGGCAATAACCATGAGACATTACCGTATCAATTCGAGATTTCCACTTTATAAATTAGATTGGGAAAGCTTTGCGATTTTCAGTACCTTACTTATACTAATCGGATATATTACAGTTTTTGGACAAGAATATTACTGGTTAGAAGATAACCGTATTTTAGGAAGTACAATTGCAATCGGAGCATTACTGGTACTGTTAGTATTCCGTCAAATGTTTAAAAAAAGACCATATATAAACTTGAGTGTTTTCAGATATAGAAACTTTACTGTAGGTCTTGTCATTCTTTTTATAATGTATATCTGTCGTTTTGCCTCAGGAATTACAAATAGTTACTTTATTTCCGTTCTTCATTTTGATCCGTTTTATCTTTCTTACATCAATATCTTTAATCTTTTAGGACTTATTACTGGAATTATTGTCGCCTGTTGTCTGGTTTTGCAGAAAAAAAATATCAGAAGTATTTGGGTGCCCGGTTTCTTTACCTTGTTGATGTTTCATGCAGTAATGTATTTTTCATTTGATGTACAGGCTGACGAATTTAACTATTTTATTCCCTTGTTTATCCAAGGGTTAGGAATTGGTCTCATTATGGTCCCGACCATCATTTACATTATCTCTTCGGTGCCACTGCAAATTGGCCCGTCTGCAGCCGCAACAGCATTGGCTATTCGTTATTTAGGATTTTGCGCAAGTATTGCATTGATCAATTATTATGAATTATATCAAAAGAGTAGGCATTACAACGCTTTTCAGGATCGTTTAAGCGCCATAGGTCCGTCAATAAAAGACTTCCTGCATCGACAAACCATGAAGCTTAGTGGAAAAGGAATGCTTGAAGATCATGCCGTAAAGGGAGCTGAAAAATTGCTAAGAGAAAGAGTGAATTTACAGAATCAACTAAGATTTGCAATGGATTATTATGAAATGATGGTATGGATGCTTTCAATAACATTGTTGCTGATTCTTCTTTTTCCTTATCTCAATCGTACAGTGCTTTACCTGAAATCGAAACGTTTATCACCAGCATAAACATATCAATTTTTAAATTAATTTTATGAAAACAAATAGTACAAAAAAGATCATTTCATTTTTCCTTGTATCAGCTTTATTTTTTCTTTTTTCATGCCAGAATGACGACCGGACTTTTCAATTGAATACAGTAAAGTTAGAACAATTTGAAAAAGAAAAATCCCTTCCGGAACAAAAACTTTTTATCAAAGTTTTCAAAGAGGAAAGTAAAATCAGTATTGCAGAGACTGAACTTTATCCCAGTGATTTACCGCTTCCTGCAACTCTGAAAATGTATCCATCACCTGAAATGAACTTGTACGGTACTTCTTATCATTTGGAATTGTGGGGCAATATAACTGGATACATTGACAGGTGTTCTGTTCATATGGATGATTATAAAATCATTTTTCCCATAGATATGGAGGTTAAAGGTGAACATCTCGAAATTTCAATGCAGGGCAGCTGGAAATAACTCTAAAATTTTAAAATGGAAGAAATTATATTATTGCATGACGTAATTTCAGAATTGCTGAACGAAGGATATGCTCTGGATTTCGACATCATGAAATCTATGCTTTCAGGATCGACTGACACAAAAAAAATTACTAATCTCAACACATCTGAATTTGCTATTGATAAGATATACATTTGCTACGAAACCGAATATGACTCTGAAATAATCTATGTATTTGCTGTATCAAACACTAAACACAATATAAAAGGAATAGCCACTTCGATTAGCACCGTTGAGAATGACATTAATTTCTCCGAAATGATCGAGAAAATTAAAACAGGCTTAAAAGAAATTTCTGCATTTTGTTTTGGAAAAAAAAGCAAAAAAAATTCTTGGTAACTGAATACATCAATGTACGATTGTAAAAGTTACAAATTCACTTTGACTGAAATTATGTATTTTCGTAATAAACTACCATGAAAAAACTAATCCTCACCGCTAGCCTGTTTACTCAATTTTGCGTTGCTCAACAATCGGATGTAAAATATATCAACAGTTGTGCAACAAGTGTGCGTATGGAAAATATATACGTGCAATATCCTTACCTTAAAGCTGAAGCCAAAGCTTTTAATCTTAAACTTTCAGATCTCACCAAAAGCGGAAAAATAAGTACTTCCAAAAATCAGATCTATGAAATCCCTGTAGTAGTTCATATTATCAGTGATGGGAGCAGTTTAGGGAGTCCCGGCAACAGAACCGATCAGCAGGTAATCGAATGGATTAACTATACAAATGAAGTTTTTGCCGGAACCGCTCCCGGGATTCTGGGAGAAGCTGATGGCGGTACGGTAATTCCCGTAAGGCTTGTTCTCGCAAAGATCGCTCCGAATTGTACTCCTACTAACGGTTTTACTCGCACTAACCTCTCGTCGAACAACCAATACCTTCAGTATGGAGTCAACAGTGCCACAGGATATAATGGCGTTCATGAATCGATGATAACGCAATTATCAAGATGGGATCCGACAAAATATTATAATATTTATATCGTAAATAAACTGGCTGCAGGTACATTCCTTGCAAGCGGATATGCCAGTTTTGCAGGAACGATACCAATGTTTGATGACAGTTTTTTAATAGGTAACGTATGCTCTACCGACCAGGCTACCATGGCCCATGAATTTGGGCATGCATTAGGACTGTGGCATACCCAAGAAGGCTCAAATGGAAGCGCCTGCCCTCCCAATGCTGATTGTACGCTAGACGGAGATATGGTTTGCGACACCGATCCTATGTCCGATTTATTAGGGAGCCTGTGTGCAACCGGAACTGTTAACAGCTGCACCGGAAATATATTTAACGGCGTAGAACAAAATATTATGGCATATACAGGTTGTAATCGAAACAGATTTACTGTTGGCCAAAAGAACAGGGCTATTGCTCAACTTCTGCAATATAGAAGTAACCTGCTCAATTCTCCTGTACTGCTTACCCAACCTTTGCAAAATAATTTCAATTTAACCCCGACCTGTATACCCACATATATGTCCGGAAGCGCCGGAGATCATCATTCGGGAATAGCCATGGTCAAATTTGGAGATATTAACAATTATACTGAAACTTACAATTTGTCAAATGCGCAGTTTTATGCTGATTATTCCAGTAATTATTGTCTTGGAACGGCATTCACAAGTATTCCTTTAAATGCTCCTACTGAGCTCTCAGTAACGGTAGGCTACAATTATCATCACATCGTTAAAGCCTATATCGATTATAACAACAATGGAATTTTTGAAGAAAATACAGAAATGGTTTTCAGTCAGACCAATATTCCGGGCTCTACTACAGTTACAGCGATTGTAACCCCACCTTTAGGAGCCCTTTTAAATACGGCATTACGAATGAGGGTGATCGGAGATTATGATTTGCCCGGGATGACTTATTCTGCTTGTTCAGCTCCTGTTTTCGGACAGGTGGAGGACTATGCAGTCACCATAGTTTCTAACCTTTCAACACAGAATAATTCTGTGAATTCTGTCCAAATATACACTGATTCTGATAAAAATATTGTTATCAAAAGCCCGCAAGAGAAAATTACTTCTGTGATATTGTATAACTATTCCGGTAGAATACTCAAAAAATATGACAATATCAATAAGAAGGAATTTATCGTTACCACCTCCTATATCAATCAAAATTCTTTAATAATAGCCGTGGAAAACTCACAAGGGGATACAGTAAGTAAAAAGTTACGCATTGATTAATTTTCATATAATGATAACTTTTTAGCTGTAAATCAAAAAACAGTATTAATACTTTAGGTATGCGTCGATTAGATCGTAATTGCATAAAAATTGCTTTGTATCTCTGCTCCAGATATATCACGATTTGCAAATTTATGAATTATCAAACTCAGTTCTTAATGTAAAAAAGCAATAAGAATTGCTAGACTTATGATTATACAATATATAAACTTAACAAAAGATTCGTTTGCTCCTAATTTTTATTTTGTTGTTTTTTTCAAGCTTTTTAACTGTACGGATTACCGTTTCAACTCTTAGACCTGTGAGATTCGCTAGCTGCTGCCTAGTCAGTGGGACTTCATAGGAATAAGGTCGGTGAAAGTTTGAAGTCTTTTTAAGATGGTTTAAGATGTATTCTACTTTATACATTGGATCTTGGGAAATAAGGGTAAACATCAAATAATACTTGTCGGATAGCTTATCCGCTACCTGCTTGAACAATCGTAAAGATATTTCCGGGTTTTCATTCAATATTTTTGTAAATGTAGTTTTTGAAATCTTAATGATCTCGCATCTACTCTTTGCAACTGCATTAATAGTGTATGGCAGCTCGCCGATAAGGAAAGATTCCCCTATGCTTTCTCCGTCTGACAATATTTGTTGGGTAAATTCTCTTCCGTCTTCATCATAGTTATTAAGGTGTATGATTCCGGTACGTATCTGAAAATAGTATTTGGAAAAACTGCCTTCTGTGAAAATTTCGTCATTAAGCTCATACTTTTCAAAAATAGCTCCATATTTTACTAAAAGTTCTTCTTGGATCAGCATAATTTTGTGATTTTATAAGAATTAAACCGTTTAAATTGAATATCAAACAACAAACCATAAAACATTTTTTTTTACAACTATTCCAAAATTCACCTATATATGTGGTATATTTTTTAACCTCACAGAGTATTACAATATATTTTCACACTTATAAATAAGTTCGTAACGAGATTATTTTTTACTAAAGCAAAAGTAATTATCTACTAATGGTTATAAAACACTAGATCAGAACAAATGATTAACCGTGATACTTCAAAAGAGGATATTTGGAGAAAGAAAAGTACAGGAAAAATTGATAAAATTCATGTGATGCAAAGTTTGAAGTTATAGATGATTTGGAAACGATCACCATCAAAATGAAAAAACCGGTTGATATCAAGGTGACTTTTTAAGAGGTTCCAAAGTAATCAGGTTTTGAAGAATTTTAATACTTTAACCAGCTATTTGGTTTTTGCACTAAACTTTGTCCAGCAATTGCCCGTACATCCTGATGGTTGAACTCTGATCATCAGAAACATCCTGAATGAAAATCCTGGAAAACCCGCAACTGCTGTATTCACGCAGCCAATCAAGATGGTCTTTTGGATCGGAAGAGATGCGAATGACCTCCTTTACCTGTTCTATGGTAATGTTTTCTGCCGCGCTGTCAAAATCAGAAGGAGTTCTGATCTCCGACTGAAGCTTTCCGCCCAGAACTGCATGCCTCCAGTTATACCAGGCCTCATATTCAGCTTTTTCCTGATCCTCATGATAGGACGTAATGGCCTGCAAATACAAAGGTTTCTCATCACCACCGCCTTGCCGATAAGCATCGATGAATTCTTTCTGATCTTCTGCCGGCTTTACAACTGTTATAATTCCGTCACTGCATGCTGCAAGCTCATAGGCAGATTCATTTGACAGTGCTGCCACAATAAGTTTTGGCTGAACTGAGGGCACGGTAAACAGCTTTGTCTCGTACACCTGAAAATATTTCCCGTCAAAGGTAACGGTTTCCCCGCTGAGTAATGCTCTGATAATATGGATAGCTTCTTTCAGTCTTGCATTTCGTTCACTTTTTACCGGCCAGTGATTGTTGGTGATATGCTCGTTCAGCAATTGACCGCTTCCAAAAGCAATCCACAACCGATCCCGGTACATGGCTGCTAATGTGGAAATGTATTGAGCAATAACTACCGGGTGGCAACGCTCTGTAGGTGATGTGACTACGCCAAAAGGGAGATCTACAGTATTCATCGCACCGCCAAGCCATGGCCATGAAGCAATAGAAGCTCCCTGACGAACACTCCATGGGTAGAAATGGTCGGAACACATAATACCTTGAAATCCCTTAGATGCTGCCAGCTTAATATTTTCAAAATGCTCTTCTGGTGTGTATCGTTCTAAAGAACAATGGTAGCCAATCTGAGTTTTCATAAGCAAGGTAGAATGTTATTAATTATATTTTTTTGTTGCAGTAACGACTTCCATGGCAATCGTTCGGAGCTCCGGATTTCCTTTTTTTAACTCGGATGCGATATCATAGCACTCCTGTAAATACCTCTCCGCAAAATCCGGATCGCTTTGCGAAATCTCGGTTGCATTGTCAATGATATCAGCATATTTGATAGTCTGGGCTTCCGGACTGATCTCTTTAAGTCGATCGAGCTCCTTCTTCTTTCTTTGGAAACGATTCAAAGCAGGAAAATCTTTTTTGATAAATACATCGGTAAGTTCTGTTACCAGTTTCACGGTAAGATTCTGCTCTTCCTCACTCATATAGTTACGTAAAAATACTGACAGATCATTTTGAGTGTAAGGGGTGTCCTCCAGCACATCATGAAGTACCGCCGCCGCCAGAACAGGAAGGCTGTCGGTATACTGGCTGCAAGTTCTCATGACCCTTACAGGATGAACGATGTAGCGGTCAGGAGTATATTTTCTCATCTGATCACCGTGTGCGCGATCTGCAAATTCAATAATTTTATCTAATTTTTCTAAATCGGTCATACTTAAATTTATTCTATTAAATCATTTGCTGTATATTGGAATTCCGTTTATTCTTTCTCTAACTTAGACAATACTTTCATCATATCAATTCCTTTACCCAGTACCGGCTTGAAGATATCACCGACACTTTCTAAACGCTCGACTGCATTGAAAATAGTAAAGTCAGACATTTTCAGCCCTTTTTTCACCTCGTCCCAGTGAAGCGGCATTGAAACAGTAGCACCCGGCTTAGGTCTTACCGAATAGACCGATGCGATCGTAGCATGAGGCCTGTTTTGGAGAAAGTCCAGATACATTTTTCCTTTCCTGTCTGAGATCTGTCTTTCAATGGTGGTGATCGTAGGAAGCTCATTATGTATCATTTTCACGATAATCCTTGCAAATTCCTTGCTCTGCTCGTAGGTATATTTATTGCCTAACGGAATATAAATATGCAATCCGGTTGAACCACTGGTTTTGCAATAACACGGCACGCCCATATCATCCAACAGCTGTTTCGTAACCAATGCAGTTTCAATAACCTGATCAAAGGTGTTTTTATCAGGATCAAGATCGATAATGCAATACGTAGGATGTTCGGGTTTCTTTATGGTACTGTTCCATGGGTTCATTTCAATACAGGCAAGGTTAGCCATATACAGTAAAGTAGCCTCATCACTTCCAACCAAATACTGCTTTTCTTTTTTATCTGTATCACTAAAGTATCGGTATCTTTCAATCCATTCAGGAGCTTTGCCGGTGATATCCTTAAAATAAAATCCTTCCTCAGCAATCCCGTTTGGAAACCTGTTCATACTTTGCGGACGTCCTTTAAGATAAGGCAGAATATACGGCGCTACCTGATAATAGTAATTGATGAGATACCTTTTTGTTATTTTGTCATCGGGCCAAAATACCTTTTTAAGATTGGTGAACTTTAGCTCATGCTTATTTATTTTTTTGACTTGGGTGCTTTCCGTGGGATTAAGAAGTGTTTTTCTGGCGGTCTTGTTTCTTGGCTTTACTAGAGCTTGATTTTGCTCTACAATATCATTGGTTTGCTTTTCTCTTTCCAGCGTTACTGCCGCAGCTTTTTTATCAGACCTCATCCCTTCAAATGACGGATGCCTCATCACGCCGTCAGTAGTCATTTCAGTATAGCTGACCTCTCCTATCAATTCCGGCTTAAGCCAGGTTACCGTCGCGTGAGGAGGATTGGGCCGGAAACGGGATGGTTTGTTGACATCCGGTTCTTCAGAAAAAGGAACTTTATCCGTCATTAAAGGCTCGAAAAGCGCCATCATTTCTTTCTGCATTTTTGCATTAAAACCGGTACCGACCTTTCCCGTATAGATCAGCTTTTTATTTTCGTAGACTCCCACGAGCAGGCTGCTGAATAGTTTACTGGAGTCATCATTGAGCGTAAAGCCGCCGATAACCACTTCCTGACGTTTGTTTGATTTAATTTTCAGCCAGTCTTTCGTTCGGTTCTTTGTGTGATATAAGCTGTCTTTTCTTTTTGCGATAATGCCTTCAAGACCCATCTTTTTAGCAGCTTCCAGAAATTCGATTCCCGATGTGTGAAAGTCCTGACTGAGAAGAATGGAATCATTTTCGGGAAGAATATGTTCAAGAACCCTCTTCCGCTCTGTCAACGGAAGATCTTTTAGATCCTTACCGTCATACCAGAGAATATCAAATACATAATAAACCAGATCTCCGTCTGCCTCACTCCGCCAGTTTTGCAGAGACCCGAAATCTGCTGATCCTTTTTTCCCTAGCACAACCACTTCCCCGTCAATAATTGCTTTCAGCTTTATCTTCTCAAGCTCCTGCTGTATGGGATAAAATTTTTCAGAAAAACTTTTGTTATTTCTTGATTTAAGCTCTACGTTTTCACCATCCATAAAAGCTACGGCGCGATACCCGTCCCATTTGATTTCATAAAGCCATTCGTCGCTGTCAAAAGGCTTATCAACCAAAGTTGCCAGCATAGGATCAACATGGTCATAGAATTTTTCAGCCGGTGCCTTGTTAATGATCGTATTCACTTTCCTTGCTGAACTCTTTTTATCAGGAACATCCGCCGCTAGCTGCGATTTTACAATTTCTGATGCTTCCTCGGAAACCGAAGAATCATTCTTTTTAGTACTGTCCTGCTTTATGATGTTTTTGCCATACACACGATCAGGAGATTTCTCCATCTGAGCAATAGTCTTCTTGGAGATCACCGATTTATCTTTTAAAGTAATATCATCTGTATTGGCATACCGGTCTTCCAGCTTCATCAATAGCCAGCCGTTCTCCCCTCTTCCGTAGGCTTTCACTAAGGCAAATTCCCCTTTCAGTTTTTTTCCTTTCAGCTTAATTTTCAGTTTGCCGGAATAAAGCTGATGCAGCAGATTTTTCTCCTGCATCTTCAGATCTCCCTCAACAGGTTCTGCAGCCTCATAAGTTCCTTCATCCCAGACAATGACCGTTCCGCCACCATACTGACCCTTAGGAATAATCCCTTCAAAGTCTTTGTAATCATACGGATGGTCTTCCACCATCATCGCAAGCCTTTTGAGATCCGGATCCATTGAAGGCCCTTTCGGTACCGCCCAGCTTTTCAGGACGCCATCCATTTCCAAACGAAAATCATAATGCAAATGTGAAGCATCGTGTTTCTGAACAACAAATCTGAGTTCTTTCCCTGACGGAACACCCCCAAAGGGTTCAGGTGTTTTGTCTTGAGATCTTTTTTTCTGATAGTTTGATAGGCTCATATTAATTTCTTTAACAAAAAAACCTCTCTGACAATGCCAGAAAGATCAGATCATTAAAAAGCTTTCTGTGGTTAGCTCCTTACTTTTTAAATTATTATTTATGCTTATCTTTTAGATAAGCTTCAAGTGTCTTGCGGTCATTAGATCCCGTTGCCCCGATTGCTCCGGTTACTGCCTGTGAGCTTACGCCCAGTTTATCTTTGAAATATTGAATTTCATAATTTTCAGAACCACTGACCTGGCGGCGGTCACGTTGGTCTTTTTTAGATTTATCGTCTGCCATAATGTGATTTTAAAGAAAAATAACAAATAAAATGCCACAGAAAATAACTGGAGAACGGTGAAGCTTCGAAAAGTTCAAGATATTGCAAATCATCTGCTATTACATATTGCTAAACTTTCTTCTTTATCTGCAGGGCCATAGACAAAGCTCATACCATGCAACTCATACCGAGCGCAAACAGCTGTTCGCCGTAGTTCCCAGATGAATTATGCACTTCAATTGATCACGATTCAGGTTGCACAATGGAATCTCTGACGGCGGATGGTTTGAGGTCAGCTCACTAATAAATTAATTGCTTCTTTAATTTCATAGGATTTCGATCATAAAGAGTCATTTTGTCAATCTTTTTTTCTATCAAAACAAAATAAAACATACTTAAAATCAATAACTTATATAGTAAGAGGCTTAAAATTATGAATAGTAGTATCTTTTTCATTACTATTCTATTATCATTAGGTGATTTCTGTTCATTTCTTATTTTTTGACCTGGTAAAATATAATTTGGTGGATTATTTAATTTATCACTGTCGATTTTATCTTTACCATAATTTGTCCTTTTAGGAAGGCCATCAATAACACGCCCTTGTAAATCGTCAGGAAAAGTAGACATTATATAGTATAATAGTTAAGGAGTGTTTTCAAAAAAATAATTACATTTAATTATGGAAACACCTAAAAAGAAAAGTTCCGAAAAATTCGTAAAAGACATCCGTAAAAATACCAGACGGATCTTCACAGCCGAGCAGAAAATTTTAATCGTCATGGAAGGGCTTCGTGCAGAAACTTCTGTAGCAGAACTATGCCGACAGCATAATATTGCGCAATCTCAGTTTTATTCCTGGAACAAAGAATTTATGGAGGCAGGTAAAAAACGGCTCAATGGTGATGTCGTCAGAGAAGCTACCAGTGATGAAGTGTCGGATTTGAAGAAGGAAAATGCCCGATTAAAAGAGATGGTTGCCGATTTGGTTCTGCGCTATGACATTGTAAAAAAAAGCTTAGACATGCTGGATTAACCCATAAATACAGAAAGTTTATGAGATTATCAGCAGGAGAAAAATATGAAATAATTCAAGCCGTTACCACAAGTGAAATTGGTGTAAAACGAACCCTGGAAAGCCTTAGGATTGCAAGAAGTACTTTCTACAAATGGTATCAGAAATACCTTGAAAATGGCTACGATGGCTTGGAAACATCCAAAAGAACATCTAAAAGACAGTGGAACAGCATTCCGGAAGAACAAAAGATTTGGTAGTAGAAATCGCTTTGGAACACACCGAACTTTCCTCAAGAGAACTGGCGCACAAAATTACCGATGAACAAGGTGTCTTTATCTCAGAATCCAGTGTTTACAGGATTTTAAAGCAACGGGATTTGATTCCGGCTCCGAATCATTTTTTACTTTCAGCAGCAAATGAATTTAAAGATAAAACAGAATTTGTGCATCAAATGTGGCAGACAGATTTTACTTATTTTAAAATTATTGGTTGGGGTTGGTACTATCTGAGCACCGTTTTAGACGACTACAGCAGGTATATCATCCACTGGGAACTATGCGATTCGATGAAGGCTGAAGATGTGAAAAGAACGGTAAATTCAGCGATTGAAAAGCAAAGTTGAAGTCTAAAGCCAAACCGAAATTACTCTCAGACAATGGTTCCTGCTACATATCAAACGAACTCAGAACCTACCTGAAAGACGATTTGAAGATGAAGCAGGTTCACGGAAGACCGATGCATCCGCAAACCCAAGGGAAAATAGAACGATACCACAGAACGATGAAAAATGTGGTAAAACTCAATCATTTTTATCATCCTGAAGAACTTGTGGAAGCTTTAGAAAAATTCGTAGAAAATTACAACAACAACCGATATCACGAATCTTTGAAAAACCTTCCTCCAGCGGATGTGTACTTCGGCAGATCTGAGCAGATTTTGGAAAAAAGAAGACAAATAAAATCGGATTCAATCCGAAAAAGAAGACAGTTGTATTTTCAACAGAAATTAATAAATTTATAAACCTAAATACTCCTTAAGGATTTATTACAAAATTTCCAATTTAGTTTGAAGACGTACAGTTTGATAATTAAGTGTGCTGTGACATCTTTTTTTGTTGTAACAGACTTCGATATACTCGAAAATTTCCAGCTCCATTTTTCTTTTGTAATTAGCTTGTTGCGATAAATGAGTTCCGTTTTCAATGATTTAAAAAAGCTCTCCGCCACTACATTATCGCAACAATTTGCTCTACGGCTCATACTTCTTGCAGCGCCATAAAAATTCAACGGTGTTCGCAAATTTCTTACTTGCATATTGTACACCCCGGTCAGAATGGAAAATTAATCCATCAACTATTTTCCTGTTTTTGACAGCCATTTTCCAAGCCGTAAGGGTTGTTTCTTCGGTACTTATTCCCCTGCTCAAACTCCATCCGATTATTTTCCGGTCGTATAAATCAATAATTGTTGTCAAATACAAAAACCCTTCTTTGGTGTGAATATAAGTGATGTCAGAAAGCAAGTTTTTAAGGACTTATCTGCTATAAAGTTCCTGTTCAACACATTTTCTACTACCAAATAATTGTGTTTAGAGTTCGTAGTAACTTTAAATTCTTGCTTAATTTACTTCTCAAGCCAGCTTCCACCAAATCTTTCGATATATCATCGGTCATGAGTACAAGACAAGCACAGCCAACTAAATAACTACTATTCTACTGCTGATTGTTGTTAATTTAAAAAATTAAATTGCAATAGACACAATCTAAAGACATTATTTGATAAGAATAAATTTTGAAATTCTTTTTTAATCCGGCTCAATTGAACCAAGTCATCGATAAAAGTGTTTAAAGATACGCTCGTCTTGGTTACAAGATAGGATCATAAAATTTCTGAAATTTGAGAAATTCGAGAAATTCTTTCTAAATCTTCCACCAAATATTTCGATATCTCTTCGGTTATGGGTACCATAAAATGCATCAACTATATATTTAGTTGGTGCATTTTTATTTTCCATCCCAAACATTCATCGATTATTTAAATCAAAAGTTATAAACAATGCACATTAAAAAACCAGCAGCAATAATTGCTACTGGTTTCATAAAGTGAATTTAAATTAGCTAAGTACTATGTAATTTTACTTTTTTATAAATTTAAACGTCTTCACATCATCTTTAGTGAATACCTGAATTAAATATACTCCCTGAACTAAAGAATCAACATTAATACTTCTTTCTCCTTTTTGTAGAGTTTTCTCTGTAACCTTTCTTCCGTCAGCTGAGAAAATAACTACCCTGCTTATTTTTTCCTCACCACTGATGTTAAGGACTTCTCTAACAGGATTAGGATAAATCTGCATTGATGAATTAGAAGTTATCACATTACCAACACTTAAACTTGCATTGTATGCGAGTACAGCTAATGAAGCTGTTGATTCGCAACTGCCTGATGTTTGTGTAGCGTAATAGGTTGTATTATTTACAATCGGAGTTGTCATCGGTAAACTTCCTGTATGATTGGTAGCATCAGTAGCAGAAGCATACCATTTGATACCTTGTCCGTTTACTACTAAAGCACTCAGTGTATCTCCAGCGTTGAAACTTTGAATCGCAGCTCCGGTTGGTGCGCCAACAACAGCCGATTGTGTAATAGTCACTGTTCGTGTTATGGTACATCCTTTATTATCCGTTACCGTAACTGTATAAGCTCCTGCTGAAAGTCCCGTTGCTGTTGCAGCAGTTCCACCCGTTGGTGACCATGAATACGTGTATGGTGCAGTTCCTCCTGAAACTGTTATGGATGCTGAACCATTAGATCCGCCGTTACAGCTTACATTCGTTTGAGAAACAGTTGCAGATAAAGCTGTTGGCTGAGTAATAGTTACCGTTCTTGTTGTTGTACAAGAATTAGCATCCGTTACCGTAACTGTATAAGTTCCTGCTGAAAGTCCTGTTGCTGTGGCAGCAGTTCCACCTGTTGGTGACCATGAATACGTATATGGTGCAGTTCCTCCTGAAACTGTTATTGATGCTGAACCATTAGATCCACCGTTACAGCTTACATTCGTCTGAGAAATTGTTGCCGATAAAGCTGTTGGCTGAGTAATAGTTACTGTTCTTGTTGTTGTACAAGAATTTGCATCGGTTACCGTAACTGTATAAGTTCCTGCAGAAAGTCCTGTTGCTGTTGCTGCAGTTCCGCCTGTTGGTGACCATGAATACGTGTATGGTGCAGTTCCTCCTGAAACTGTTATTGATGCTGAACCGTTAGATCCGCCATTACAGCTTACATTCGTCTGAGAAATAGTTGCTGATAAAGCTGTTGGCTGAGTAATAGTTACTGTTCTTGTTGTTGTACAAGAATTTGCATCGGTTACCGTAACTGTATAAGTTCCTGCTGCCAATCCTGTTGCTGTTGCTGCAGTTCCGCCTGTTGGTGACCATGAATACGTGTATGGTGCAGTTCCTCCTGAAACTGTTATTGATGCTGAACCGTTAGATCCGCCATTACAGCTTACATTCGTCTGAGAAATAGTTGCTGATAAAGCTGTTGGCTGAGTAATAGTTACCGTTCTTGTTGTTGTACATCCGTTTGCATCAGTGATCGTTACCGTGTAAGTTCCTGCTGCCAATCCTGTTCTGTCTTCTGTGGTAATTCCACCACCCCAGTTGAACGTGTATGGTGCAGTTCCGCCTGTTGGAGTCAAGTTGATTGCTCCGTTTGAAGCACCGTTACATGCCACATTCGTAACAACCGTTGTTCCTGAAACTGCTGTTGCAGGTTGGGTTACCGTTGCATTAACCGTTCCGGTACATCCGTTCGCATCAGTAATCGTTACCGTGTAAGTTCCTGCTGCTAATCCTGTTCTGTCTTCAGTGGTAATTCCACCACCCCAGTTGAACGTGTATGGAGCAGTTCCACCTGTCGGTGTTAAATTGATCGAACCGTTTGAAGCACCGTTACATGCTACATTCGTTACAACCGTTGTTCCTGAAACTGCTGTTGCAGGTTGAATAATAGTTACTGTTCTTGTTGTTGTACAAGAATTAGCATCCGTTACCGTAACTGTATAAGTTCCTGCTGAAAGTCCTGTTGCTGTGGCAGCAGTTCCACCTGTTGGTGACCATGAATACGTATATGGTGCAGTTCCTCCTGAAACTGTTATGGATGCTGAACCATTAGATCCACCGTTACAGCTTACATTCGTCTGAGAAATTGTTGCCGATAAAGCTGTTGGCTGAGTAATAGTTACTGTTCTTGTTGTTGTACAAGAATTTGCATCGGTTACCGTAACTGTATAAGTTCCTGCTGAAAGTCCTGTTGCTGTGGCAGCAGTTCCACCTGTTGGTGACCATGAATACGTATATGGTGCAGTTCCTCCTGAAACTGTTATTGATGCTGAACCATTAGATCCACCGTTACAGCTATTCGTCTGAGAAATTGTTGCCGATAAAGCTGTTGGCTGAGTAATAGTTACTGTTCTTGTTGTTGTACAAGAATTTGCATCGGTTACCGTAACTGTATAAGTTCCTGCAGAAAGTCCTGTTGCTGTTGCTGCAGTTCCGCCTGTTGGTGACCATGAATACGTGTATGGTGCAGTTCCTCCTGAAACTGTTATTGATGCTGAACCGTTAGATCCGCCATTACAGCTTACATTCGTCTGAGAAATAGTTGCTGATAAAGCTGTTGGCTGAGTAATAGTTACCGTTCTTGTTGTTGTACATCCGTTCGCATCTGTGATTGTTACCGTGTAAGTTCCTGCTGCCAATCCTGTTCTGTCTTCAGTGGTAATTCCACCACCCCAGTTGAACGTATATGGTACTGTTCCGCCTGTCGGTGTCAAGTTGATAGAACCGTTTGAAGCACCGTTACATGCTACATTCGTTACAACTGTTGTTCCTGAAACTGCTGTTGCTGGTTGGGTTACCGTTGCATTAACTGTTCCGGTACATCCGTTTGCATCAGTGATCGTTACCGTGTAAGTTCCTGCTGCCAATCCTGTTCTGTCTTCTGTGGTAATTCCACCACCCCAGTTGAACGTGTATGGTGCAGTTCCGCCTGTTGGAGTCAAGTTGATTGCTCCGTTTGAAGCACCGTTACATGCCACATTCGTAACAACCGTTGTTCCTGAAACTGCTGTCGCAGGCTGGGTTACCGTTGCATTTACTGTTCCGGTACAGCCGTTCGCATCAGTGATCGTTACCGTGTAAGTTCCTGCTGACAATCCTGTTCTGTCTTCTGTGGTAATTCCACCACCCCAGTTGAACGTATATGGTGCAGTTCCACCTGTTGGAGTCAAGTTGATAGAACCGTTTGAAGCACCGTTACATGCTACATTCGTTACAACTGTAGTTCCTGAAACTGCTGTTGCTGGTTGGGTTACTGTTGCATTAACTGTTCCGGTACATCCGTTTGCATCAGTGATTGTTACCGTGTAAGTTCCTGCTGCCAATCCTGTTCTGTCTTCAGTGGTAATTCCACCACCCCAGTTGAACGTATATGGTACTGTTCCGCCTGTCGGTGTCAAGTTGATAGAACCGTTTGAAGCACCGTTACATGCTACATTCGTTACAACTGTTGTTCCTGAAACTGCTGTTGCTGGTTGGGTTACTGTTGCATTAACTGTTCCGGTACATCCGTTTGCATCAGTGATTGTTACCGTGTAAGTTCCTGCTGACAATCCTGTTCTGTCTTCAGTCGTGATTCCACCACCCCAATTGAACGTATATGGTGCAGTTCCACCTGTTGGAGCAAGTTGATAGAACCGTTTGAAGCACCGTTACATGCTACATTCGTAACAACTGTAGTTCCCGAAACTGCTGTCGCAGGTTGGGTTACTGTAGCATTAACCGTAGCGGTACATCCGTTCGCATCAGTGATTGTTACTGTAAGTTCCTGCTGCCAATCCTGTTCTGTCTTCAGTCGTGATTCCACCACCCCAATTGAACGTATATGGTGCAGTTCCACCTGTTGGAGTCAAGTTGATAGAACCGTTTGAAGCACCGTTACATGCTACATTCGTAACAACTGTAGTTCCCGAAACTGCTGTCGCAGGTTGGGTTACCGTTGCATTAACCGTTCCGGTACATCCGTTCGCATCAGTGATTGTTACCGTGTAAGTTCCTGCTGCCAATCCTGTTCTGTCTTCAGTGGTAATTCCACCACCCCAATTGAACGTATATGGTGCTGTTCCGCCTGTCGGTGTCAAGTTGATAGAACCGTTTGAAGCACCGTTACATGCTACATTCGTTACAACTGTTGTTCCTGAAACTGCTGTCGCAGGTTGGGTTAACGTTGCATTTACTGTTCCGGTACAGCCGTTCGCATCAGTGATCGTTACCGTGTAAGTTCCTGCTGACAATCCTGTTCTGTCTTCAGTCGTGATTCCACCACCCCAATTGAACGTATATGGTGCAGTTCCACCTGTTGGAGTCAAGTTGATAGAACCGTTTGAAGCACCGTTACATGCTACATTCGTTACAACTGTAGTTCCTGAAACTGCTGTCGCAGGCTGGGTTACCGTTGCATTAACTGTTCCGGTACATCCGTTTGCATCAGTGATCGTTACCGTGTAAGTTCCTGCTGCCAATCCTGTTCTGTCTTCTGTGGTAATTCCACCACCCCAGTTGAACGTGTATGGTGCAGTTCCGCCTGTTGGAGTCAAGTTGATAGAACCGTTTGAAGCACCGTTACATGCCACATTCGTAACAACCGTTGTTCCTGAAACTGCTGTCGCAGGCTGGGTTACCGTTGCATTAACTGTTCCGGTACATCCGTTTGCATCAGTGATCGTTACCGTGTAAGTTCCTGCTGCCAATCCTGTTCTGTCTTCTGTGGTAATTCCACCACCCCAGTTGAACGTGTATGGTGCAGTTCCGCCTGTCGGAGTCAAGTTGATTGCTCCGTTTGAAGCACCGTTACATGCCACATTCGTAACAACCGTTGTTCCTGAAACTGCTGTCGCAGGCTGGGTTACCGTTGCATTTACTGTTCCGGTACAGCCGTTCGCATCAGTGATCGTTACCGTGTAAGTTCCTGCTGACAATCCTGTTCTGTCTTCTGTGGTAATTCCACCACCCCAGTTGAACGTATATGGTACTGTTCCGCCTGTCGGTGTCAAGTTGATAGAACCGTTTGAAGCACCGTTACATGCTACATTCGTTACAACTGTTGTTCCTGAAACTGCTGTTGCTGGTTGGGTTACCGTTGCATTAACTGTTCCGGTACATCCGTTTGCATCAGTGATCGTTACCGTGTAAGTTCCTGCTGCCAATCCTGTTCTGTCTTCTGTGGTAATTCCACCACCCCAGTTGAACGTGTATGGTGCAGTTCCGCCTGTTGGAGTCAAGTTGATTGCTCCGTTTGAAGCACCGTTACATGCCACATTCGTAACAACCGTTGTTCCTGAAACTGCTGTCGCAGGCTGGGTTACCGTTGCATTAACTGTTCCGGTACATCCGTTCGCATCTGTGATTGTTACCGTGTAAGTTCCTGCTGCCAATCCTGTTCTGTCTTCAGTGGTAATTCCACCACCCCAGTTGAACGTATATGGTACTGTTCCGCCTGTCGGTGTCAAGTTGATAGAACCGTTTGAAGCACCGTTACATGCTACATTCGTTACAACTGTTGTTCCTGAAACTGCTGTTGCTGGTTGGGTTACTGTTGCATTAACTGTTCCGGTACATCCGTTTGCATCAGTGATTGTTACCGTGTAAGTTCCTGCTGCCAATCCTGTTCTGTCTTCAGTGGTAATTCCACCACCCCAATTGAACGTATATGGTGCTGTTCCGCCTGTCGGTGTCAAGTTGATAGAACCGTTTGAAGCACCGTTACATGCTACATTCGTTACAACTGTTGTTCCTGAAACTGCTGTCGCAGGTTGGGTTAACGTTGCATTTACTGTTCCGGTACAGCCGTTCGCATCAGTGATCGTTACCGTGTAAGTTCCTGCTGACAATCCTGTTCTGTCTTCAGTCGTGATTCCACCACCCCAATTGAACGTATATGGTGCAGTTCCACCTGTTGGAGTCAAGTTGATAGAACCGTTTGAAGCACCGTTACATGCTACATTCGTAACAACTGTAGTTCCCGAAACTGCTGTCGCAGGTTGGGTTACCGTTGCATTAACCGTTCCGGTACATCCGTTCGCATCAGTGATTGTTACCGTGTAAGTTCCTGCTGCCAATCCTGTTCTGTCTTCAGTCGTGATTCCACCACCCCAATTGAACGTATATGGTGCTGTTCCGCCTGTCGGTGTCAAGTTGATAGAACCGTTTGAAGCACCGTTACATGCTACATTCGTTACAACTGTTGTTCCTGAAACTGCTGTCGCAGGTTGGGTTAACGTTGCATTTACTGTTCCGGTACAGCCGTTCGCATCAGTGATCGTTACCGTGTAAGTTCCTGCTGACAATCCTGTTCTGTCTTCAGTCGTGATTCCACCACCCCAATTGAACGTATATGGTGCAGTTCCACCTGTTGGAGTCAAGTTGATAGAACCGTTTGAAGCACCGTTACATGCCACATTCGTAACAACCGTTGTTCCTGAAACTGCTGTTGCAGGTTGATTAATCGTAAATGTTCTTGTGGTCTGACATCCCAAATTATCTGTAACCGTTACAGTATAGGTGCCGGCAGACAAACCTGTAGCCGTTGCAGCCGTGCCACCGAAAGGTGCCCAAGAATAGGTATATGGCGCAACACCACCTGATGGTACTACCGTAGCAACACCATTGGATCCGCCGTTACAGGATACATCAGTTTTGCTTCCTGTGGTACTTATGCTTACAACAGTTAATGTAGCAGCAGTAGAAGTAGCAGAGCCTGAACCAATTGCCACCGCACGGTACTGATAGCCGTTCATTGCTGAAGTAGCCCCTGTGATTGTTAAAGTATTGGTTGTAACTCCTGAATAAGGAGCGGTATTAGTCAAAGCAATAAATCCACTGCCAGAATTCTGATACCACTGATAAGAAGTAGCTCCCGAAGCAGCAACCGTGAAGGTAGTGGTACCTCCAGCACATATAGTTCTGTTTGTCGGACTTGCCGTAATTACAGGATTACTTGCCAGAAATGTACATCCTGAATATTGACCAACAGAAGCTGTACTAAGTGACCAGTTCGCAAGAGTCATCACTGTTGTACGAACATTTGCCGCTGTTGTAGTCGGTGTTCCGGAACAATCGAATTTCCCTGACTGTGCAAGTGTAGTTCCCGTAACAGCTCCCGTATAAAACGCACTGATTCCACCAGTAAGACCTGGAGGCATTAACGAAGCATTAGGTCCTGCAGATGCTCCGATGTTCCACCCCGCAGAAGTTGAACCTGCAGTGTAAAAATAATTAATTCCTGCAATAGAGTACGCTCCAGATCCTGTTATACTGCCATTTCCTCCCTGAAATGCTATAATCTGATCTCCTACATTAGATAAAGAGAGTCCGTTTGTAGAAGTTCCTTCAGTAAGGGCAACAGTACCATTAACCGTTGATGTAGATGAAGCAGGGTTGTAGGTTGAAGCTACAAGCCCAACAATGAACACCTCGGTTCCTACTGGCAACGCAGTACCACTCGTCCAAGTGATGGAAGATTCTGTACTCCCTGCAGTCTGCCATCCGGAACCGTTATAGCCCCGGTCTGTGAAACTTATCTTTGTTCCGCTCGAAATATTGGTAAGCAAAACAAATGAAAAGCTATCTCCCGAACCTGCTAACGGTGTAGAATCAAACGCCGTAAAGGCTATATCTCCTGGCGCAAGAGTTGTCTGCGCATACGCTCCAGAGGCAAACAATAACGAACCAACTAACATGATAAAGCTGGTTCGTTCTTTAATTTTTAGATAGAAATTTTTCATATTTAACATTTTCGATTACAAATTGATCAACTGACTGCCTTTTTTTAAGCCAAATGCGCTTAATTTATGACCACTCATAAAACCTTCATCTGTATATATAATATCCAGGCGAAGCTGAGTTTTATTACTGCATTCTACGATTAAACCGCTTTCTTCACTGAGTGAAAGAATAGTTCCCGGAGGATTAGGCAGATCATTTATTTTCTCAACAACAGTAGCTTCAACTACTCTTATATTCCAACCATTCCATTGAGTATAAGCACCTTTATTCCAAGGGTTACACGCTCTGGAAAGAGCTTCAATAGTTTGAGCATCAGACTTCTGCCATGATATACATACATCTTCCGCTTGTGGTTTTTTATAATATTTTGCTTTTAAATTTTCCTGTTCAGTTCCCTGAAAACCATTTTTTAATAGGGGCAAAAGCTCAATAAGAAGATTAGCTCCTAACCATGATAAATTAGTACATAAAATACCATGGGTCATATTTGAGCTTATTGGCAAGGTTTTTCTAAGTATAATAGCACCTCGGTCAATTTGTTCTTCTATTGCATGAACAGTGATCCCAGTTTCTTTAGCCTGGCTTCTTAACGACTGAAATACAGGATCTGCTCCACGCATTTCAGGTAAAAGACCATAATGGAAATTATAGAATGTAGCCGGATATTTTTTTAATATTTCACCTGAAATCTTCCAGGGAAAAGTCATGGTAAAAATGTATTCAGGATTTGCTTTTTCAATTAATTCAGTTATCTGAAGAGAAAATTTTTCTTTCTTCATAACGATTAACGGAATACCAGATTGTTGTGAAAGCATCTTACAGAAATCAATAACGTCTGTATTTCCTTCCGGTATACCAATACCATAAAGCTGTCCTGATGAATGCAGAGACTGCAAAGCAGGAATTGCCATACGATTATTACATAATACTGCTATTTTAGATTTTAAATTCATGATTCCAAACAAGCATAAGCATTAAGCCATGTATTTGCCTCAACATTCTGCATAGCTTCTATATTGATTTTCAGACTTTCTCGTTCTTCTTCTGTAACTAAAGCCATACGTACGTTTTCAAGAATACAGTTTCCTGTAAACTCATCCTTCGTTACGGTTGCATAATAAACATGAGCTTCTGTGAATCTGTTTTCCGGATTCATAAATACTTTTCCACGAGGTGAATCGATTGAGACATTGTCAAATTCAACATTTTCCATCCCAATAAAAAGTGCAGCTTCCCAACCCAACAATGAGAAGAGATTTGCTTTCCCTTCTTTATTTTTATTCAGTATTTCAACAAAAATCTCATTTTGAGGAATCTTTAGGTTATGTGACCACGGAACTGCCGAATTCCAGTCTCTTCCCGGATAAGCTATTTTTTTCAGCCATAGTTCTTCTGAGGTAAATGCTGCTCCGTAAATTGAATGATTTTCTTTAATTTCTTGACTACTGCTGAAAAAATCTTCTGCCATATCGCCACAAAAGGATACAAGAACAGCAGTTTCTTTCTCATGCTGAAGATAATCTGTAAGTGGGGATAAAGTGAAATCTGCCCGGCGCAAAGAAGTAATATGATTAAAACCTATTGTACCTCCTTTTTCTTCAACTGCTTTTGAGTAGATATAAGAAGTACGATAGCCTGCATCATAAAACGAACATGTGAATGCAAAGTTTTTATACCCATGCTCAATTGCCTGCTCTACAATAACTCTTGTACATAAGCTTCCCTGCAAAGAAATAAAATATGCATGCGAAAGTTTCCCCTGAAAAGCAGGAAAATGATATCCACTGTCTAAAACAAGCAATGTTTTATCAGAAGATTCGAAAAGCGGATGTACAAATTCTGCCGCCAGAGGATTAATATATCCAATAACGATGTCTGCACCTTCCAATAAAAACTGTTCGCAACGTTCATAAATTTCTTCATGCTTTGCGGCAACACCGATTCCCGAAGAGACAATTTCGTGGTATCCTTCTAAACCCAGGTTTTTTAACGACTGTTTGAACCCATCCATAATATCAAAAGAAATTGAAGGATAGATTACCGATCGTGGTAAGAGTAAAGCTATTTTCATTTTTTTTAAATAAAACCTCTAATAGATAAACTATCAGAGGTTTGTTGATTATCAATTATGATCTCGATGGGAAAATCCCGTATAAGCAAATAATATAATTCACTCCCAAGTATGGCTGTTGTACACTCATTGGCTGACTTCCTCCTTCAATACTTAAACTGAACGCAGTAGATATAGGTTTTAGTGTAGAATCTGCAGTCTCATTTGAGTACAAACCTGATAAGGAAGCAAGTGTATTGTCGGTAGGTGAGCCAGTATCTCCGCCGTCCGAAAAAGTTTTGATAGCTACAGTTTCGCTACCTGAATTGTGCGTGTGGGTCGGCATATTTGCCAATGTACATGTTACTTTTTCGCTTCCGGACATTTCTCCCAACCGATAACTTTCGATACCCACTGCATTTCCTGTTCCCATTGGTGCTCTTCCTGCAAAATTGGGTAACATAAATGTAGTTACTCCGTTTCCACCATAGGTAGTACCCAGTAATGCAAATAATGCCTGATTAGTATTTATATTTAAAAGCTGTCCCTGACAAAGTGCCCAGTTTTTTGGAGCAAAATCTCCTGCAAAAATTCGGATTTCTGACATTGTTCCGTCCATAATGATTAGTTTTTTAAGGTTAAAATTTTACTAAATTAATTTCTGCTTGGGAAAATTCCTTCAAGACAAATAATGTAATTGGCTGCCAGTACAGGCTGAATAATTCCAAAAGGCATATTACTTCCCACTACAGATAAAGAACCCGTAGTTGTGGCTGGAGCAATGTGAGTATCCGCAGGTTGTGTAGAATAAGCGCCTTGCAATCCTCCCAGTATAGTTCCTGATGGAGAACCTGTATCTCCGCTGTCTGAATAAGCAGGAAAACCTATTGTTGAACTTGCAGGATGATTGTGCGCAGGCATTTGAGCTGTAGTCATTACTGTAGATTCTGAACCTCCTGCCTGTCCTAAGCTAACATTTGTAAGACCAGCTCCGGTACCTGTTCCTACAGCAATACGGCTGCGAAGATCCGGAACTGCAAATGTGGTTTGCCCGTTTCCTCCATAGGTTGTTCCCAGGATGACAAAAGGTGCCTCGTACATTGATATACTATATTCTGTACCGTCACAAAATGCCCAACCTAATGGCGCAAAATTTCCGGCAAAAAGACGAATTTCTCCTATATATCCTTCCATAATTTAAGTGTTTGATTATTTATATTTTTTTTAGTTTTTAATTTATTCTGTATTAAGATCTTGGAGGAAAAACTCCGTACATACAGATAATATAATTCATTCCCAACGATGGCTGATTAATCGATAAAGGAGCGTTTCCACCAACAGCACTTATCTGCAAAGGAAGGGGAATAGGTTTGGTTGTAGAATCGCTGCCCTGTGAGCTGTACATTGAACCTTTTGCCGCCAAAACATTGTTTGATGGCGATCCCGAATCTCCTTCTTCAGAAAATGCAGGTATTACAACACTCCCTGTAGCCGCATGTGTATGTGCAGGAAGATTACTCATATTCAGTGTTACAGCATTGTTACCTGCGGTTGCACCAAGATTGTAATAAGATAGTCCAGGTCCCTGTCCCGCACCAACTGCTGATCTCCCCATGAGATTAGGCAATCCAAAAGTGGTTTTACCATCTCCGCCATAGGTTGTTCCCAGAATAGCAAACAAAGCTGTATTTGATCTGATTGCCAATAATGAGCCGTCGCAATACCACCAGTCTTTAGGGGCAAAATTTGCGGCAAAAAGTCGGATTTCTCCAATTGTTCCGTCCATAATTATTTGTTTTTAAAAGTGAAACTCTGTTTAGTTTTTTTATGTTTTTGAATGAATATCTGAAAATCATAACTTATGCAGCAATGCGTCTAAACAGTACAAAATTGTACAATTGAAGACCGTGCTCAAAAGTTTGAAATCTTACAGCATATAGAATAAAAAATCCTATTGCTGACTGTATGTTATTAAAATTTTATTGAGTATATACTACGTAATAGTATTAATCAAAGGCGAGAAACCTTTTTTTGGGAATTATTATCATATTATTAAGTTTTGTTTGGTTAGAGTTTTTATCCGATTTGATGATCGATACAAATATACATATATTATTAAATAAAAAAATAAATTAAACAACAAAAGATACCATATTCTCACAAATTAATATTTATGACACTTAAATCACAATTTTGTACAATGAATTTATTTGATGGTAAAATTAATTTATTCTTTGGATTTAAATCTCCGTATTTTCCCTGATTTTTCAGAGAATAATTTATCATACGACTGAGTGAAAAAAACAAATACAATCATTATAATATATTAAAAAAGCTGCTTCAGTAGCAGCCTATATAAATATTTATAGAAAGAAAAGTTTATTGATGCTATATTTAACAGATTATTCATGAAACTGGGTAGTTTCACTTATTAAAACAGGATCTGTGTTTACTGTATTGAATCTCGTCAATATCACAAAAAGAAGTACGCCACTTATTATTAAATATAAATAAGAATCTGAAAAAACTCCCATTATTTCGCCTTCCAATGAGAAAGAACTCCAGGCTGAAACTCTGTCTACGAATATATAGTAATTGTTCAAAAAACTAAAAGCAATAAACAACAGTACAATAATGACAGAAAAAAGCATTCTTTTTTTAAGTATCTTCTTCAATACAAAAAAGAGAAAAGTAAGCACAATACTGCTGAAAACGGGTAAAAGAAGTACATCACGTATTAAAGAACATTCTAAACAGGATGATGAAACTGTATCTTCATAATCAATTATAGAAAAGAAGGTGGTAAAAACGCTTAATAGATAAACGATCACGAAAAACATTATTATTTTTAAAATTTTCATTGTCTGATTATTTTTTTACTGGTTCTTTACCTTTTTCAAACACAAACATCCCCGTTGCAAGAACGCCTCCCGGCGAAGCTCCCGAAGTAGGCAGCAAAAATGCACCTCGCGAATTCCAGAGAGACTCATCCCATCGGCTGTCACCAAGCGTGGCTCTGTACCAGTCTTTAGGATTAAAAGGATTGCTGACTCCTTCATCTTCAATCGTCATATAAAGTGCTTTGTATTCTTTGTTGCCACCATCAAGCCATGTTGAGGTATAGTTACTTCTTCTGAGAAACGCATACACCTTTGCATCAAGATGATCGCTAAGTTTTTGTGCTAAACTTTCTTTCGGTTTTACCAATTTTACAGATTCTGCATCATATGCGTAGGACGGGTTGAGTGTTGCAATTCTGTCGTCACTATTTCCTGTTCTGCAGGCGTAGGAAAAGATTTCAGGTTTTGAAGTAAACGAATCTTTTTTTAATTCTGATACATGTTCATTCTTAAATCGCTGAGCTTCTTCATTATCACCATCCAAACCAAAATCTAAGATACTTGGTAAACCATGTGCAAAGATCTTTATGGTAGAAACTTTTGCTTTTCCCCGACTTACAGTAGCATCACCGTCATTGATATATTTTATAAGTTCTGCAACGGTTTTTATTTTCTTAAAATAGAGATTTGAATTCCACTTTTTTGCATCTCTTTTGATAATACTTAATTGCATATCGGTAAATGCATCAGAAAAAATAAGAATATTCGCGTATTTATGATCTTTATAATTTTCTCTGATTTCTCTCACCGCCTGTGCAGGAAACATCAATTTATTTCCATAAGACTGAGAATGCTGTTCTGTCCCCACTACAATTAAAACTTCACCTTGTATTATTTCAGCTTTTGCATGGGATTGCGGAGTCTGGAAATAGGCATAAATCTTTACTTTATGCGCCGTAAAAGAATTACTAACCTTATGCTTAATTTCAACTAAGCCTTTATTGGAGACATCTATCAGAATCTTTTTTCTTCCGTTCTCATCATATTCTGAGGCCCATTTTAATGTTTGCGCTTCATCTTTTCCTGGTTCACGGTTGAATTTTGCTTTATAGGTATACCATTTTTCTTTTTCGATACAGTCTACCAGTTTATTATTTTCATCAAACGGACCTTCTACTTTAATTACTCTTAAAGCTTCTTTTTTTGGTTGGTTCACATCATGATTTACACCTCCACCCCATCCGTTCTGTACCTGTCTTCCTCCTGCTACATTTTTGGTAAACTTGCTTTCTTCTAAAATTCCGCCATTGGCATTTCCTCTGATATTTCTTGCGAAGATCTGTATTCTGCCTTTCTGTTCTCCTCCCATATCAATCAATTTTATGCATTATGACCTTTCTCCCCAGACAAATTGTGAATCGTCTGTTCACTGTTCTGGATATAATCTTTAGCAGCGGCAACCTCAATTCCTTCAGATGCATTTTTGTGAATATCCGTCGCATCATACGTGAAGTTTTCAGATGCCATATTCATAATATTGGTTGCATTCAGATTATAATTCAGCGTTGCATTCTGCCAGATGTTGGCTCCTGCTGTCTCCGTGATATTCATACCGACGGTATTGTTTTTATTAATCCCGACATTGGTTTTCATGTTTTCAGTAACATCAATATTGAAATTTTTACATTTTATATTAATGGTTTCCGGTGCCGTGATATTGATATTGCTTCCTGTCGTATCAAGATGAATTTTATTTCCTGATTTATCGGTAATGATGATGCTTTCGTCTTCTGTGAAAACAACACGATGACCACTTCTTGTTTGAATAGATTTCACTTTGTTGTTCATTCCGCCACCCAGACCAATTCCGCCATAGAACATTCCGCCCATTACAAAAGGACGGTCGGGATGATTATGTACAAAATTCACCATTACTTGGTCACCGACTTCAGGAATAGCAACATAACCTCTGTTCTGAGTGATCTGATCTGTTCCTCCCGCATCGGGACTCATCATTCTGATGAAATGGGTAGTATCATTCGTTTGCCAGTCGAATCTCACCTGCACTCTTCCCTGCCCTTCAGGATCGCTGTTTGAAATTACCGTAGCGATCTGCGGTTCGGCTTTGGGAACGGTAAATTCAGGCTTTGGTAAAAAACCTGTATCAGATGCAATTCCGTTGAAACTTCCTGTGTAATGACCAATCGTATCAATATCATGTGTGGTTTCTGTAACCATGATTTTCGTGAAATAAGAAGTCTCATTTGTGTCGGGTTTCCGCATTTCGATATCAACTGCGCAACCGGGATGTAAAAATGGAACTGTAGTGAAACCTGAAATCGTAAAAACATTTACCGCCTCACTTCCTGCTGTACTTTTTTGTGAATATTCAACATCCAGATTTGTTGCAGCCTTTATTGGAGCAACTCTTAAAGATGGTGTTCTATAAATGTTTTCGTTATGCTGATAAGCAGTTTTTGCCAAATCTCCGACATGCTGAATGGGCGTTGCTCCGGAAGTCAGTTTTTCATGCGTACTGCTGTTGTAACCATAGAATTTTGGTTTTGTATGGACTGCTTTAAGTTCGACTTTAATATCATTTGCACTGCTTCCGTAAACCAGTTTAATTGGTTTATTCTGCGGCGGAAGTTTCCCGAAATGAAGCACCTCACCGTCATAATAAAACTGTTCACCGTAAGCTTCTGCCATTCTTGCCAGATAATTGTAATGAGTCTCATCATACTGACTGCTGTAGATAATCTGCGAATAATCATTGGTATCTATTCTGATATCGAAACGGCTTTTATCTAAACCCTGTTTGATGACTTCTTCAGCAATAATTCCCATATTTACAGGCTGATCTCCGCCGAAACTCTGAATATGAGGAGCTCCATCCAGCAAAATAGTCGGGCTATAGCCGGATAAAACAATATTTCCCAAACTCATTTTCTCCTGACTGAAACCTACCTGCGTAATGACGCCAACAAATGTACGTTCCGGACTGTTTTCTATGTCTTTGTAAGAAATAACTGCTGTTAACCTTTTCCCTAAAAATTTATTGGCTTCCTCTAATGCGTGGGTTTGTCTGTCACCCAAAACATCGTGAGCTAAAGTAAGGGTAAACTCATGATGGCGCTGTGTGCTTTGTCTGAGCCTGAAATGTTTGTAATATCTGATAACTTTACCTTCAATAACCAAAGATAATTTTACCAAACGGTTGATTCCGTTGTGATGGCTTTCTGAGATTCCTACCGCATTCTGAGACGGACGAAAGGTAGAACCTCTTGATGTTTCTGAGGTATTTGACATAATTTTGTGATTGTGTGGTGGTTTAAAGTTATTAAATTTTATGTATAAGTGCAGATTTTTGATGTTAAATTTTCGAATTATTGTTTTTAAATGGTTTATTCTTAAATTGATATAAGAATGAAATACTTTTTGTCGAATATTTTTTTTAACACAAAGCGCAGAGATTTTTTATAACTTACTGTATATTTTAAATTCACAAAGGCGTTTCACTTAAATAAGTATACAAAATTTCATTTTCAAAATTTCTTCCGACTAATCTTCTATTTTTCTGCAATGATAAAATTTTCAGTAAAAGCTCAACTTAAAAATAAATGGATCGATCTGATATTGACTAAATGTTGTTTTCAGACTTACATTTCTAAGGATCACTGCTTTGCAGCCCGGCTTGAGCGGAAATCCTTTTTGTTCCGCTTCGCTCCACAAAAAGATTGCAGCGGAAGACGGAAATTGCTGCCATAAAAACAAAAAAAATAAAACTCAGGCAAAAAAGACCGTCTTTTGCGGACGGTCTTTGTATACCATAATACTATACATTTACGAATTTTAGCTTGATGGCCAAAGACCTTCATAAGCCGCATTTCCGTAATTGATTTTTTCTGCACTTACTACAAAGCTGATAAGCATTGAGTTTTCGTCTACTGCATCGAAATCTACTTCATGCTGAATGACGTAGCCGTTTTCCCAGTTTAGGGTAATTAAAGTTCCTTCTTCGTGAGATTTGTTGAAAGTGATTTCACCGGATGTAGGTTTGTATTTTCCGTTGAGTAAAGATTCTAAGATGTCGGATTTTTCTGTTGCTTCAATCGTTAATTTGATAATCGCATTAGACGGATCTGAAGCCACTCTACCCGAAACATCTGTAGATCGGGATACGCTGTAGTTCAGCTTTAGTAATTTCTGTCCTTCGCTGCCATTGAATTTTAAGATTCCTCTTGAATTTGCTGCCATGATAAGTAAATTTTAAACAGTTAATATTTTGTGATGATTTATATATCAAAGATAATAAGAGGAAAAATATTTTTTAATCTTTTGCAACTGTTTTTTAAATTTTGTAGTAATTCTACGATTTTGTGTCGTAGAACTACGATTGGCAGATTATAAGAACAAAAAAAAGCTGCCTCTTGCGAGGCAGCTTTCTGTAACGATATATATCGATTATGCAAGTCTTACGTTAACTGCATTTAATCCTTTTTCGCTTTTTTCAACGTCAAAAACTACTTTATCATTCTCACGAATCATCTTAGTGTTTAATCCTGAAGAATGTACAAAAATGTCTTGTCCTCCTTCTGATGGAGAAATAAATCCGAAACCTTTTGTTTCGTTAAAAAATTTTACTGTGCCTTGTTGCATTGTATTGGTATTAAAAATTGTTTTATTGTTTGTAATGATTCAACATTACCTTTTTTTATTTTCTTTGATTATGAAACAGCAGAATATTCTGTTGCTTTCATAATTTCTATTTTATCGTTTGATATTTTTTCTGAAAAGCTGCTTACTTCTTTAGAAATTACTGATGAATACAGTATATTCTGTCTTTTAATCGGTAATTTACCTATCAATCTTTTCAGCTCGTCTGAATCTTTCTCTAATAAAATTTCTACATCATCTATGATAAGAACTTCTATTTTAGAAAGAGTGATATGCCTTTGATCGTCTAGTTCCAAAAGCTTTTCGGGAGTTGCAATCAATAGATCTAATCTTCTTCTTAACGAAGAAAGCTGAGTTCCGTTTGAGATCCCTTCATATACCGAAAGCTGTGACAACGGAAGATATTTGGTATACATCTTAAAATGCTCTTCTATCTGTAATGCAGTCTCTTTGGAAGGTGTAAGAACCAAAACTCTTGTATCATTATGATCCGGATTGTTCTTTTTCAGCATCTGCAAAACAGGCATTGTAAAAGAAGTCATCCTTTCTGTTCCGCGTGAAATCTGGCAAAGTACGTCTTTACCGCTTAGAATCTGCGGAATCATTTTGATTTGCAAATCTGTTGGCATCGGACAACCTGCTTCTGTAGCAGCGCGAATGATGGGATTAATTAAGTTTAGATTCTTAAAACTCATGGTATTATTATGCCGAGTTACGGCTTTCCTTTTCAAAATTGATAGGGAAACTTTTTTAATAGTTTGCGATCTGGTGAGATCTTTTTGGAATCTTTTATAATTCTCTTTTTATTTTTAAATTCTTATTGCACCAATTTTCTTTATAACAACTTCTCAGTTGATTATGCTGCAATTAACTTTCCGGAATTATTATTTTTGAACTCAATATAGAAAAGGGGAATTTTTCTCAGAAGAATTTTTCAATTCTTTTTAGCATCGAGACTTAATGCAAAACGTATAACTCTTATGTTTCAAAATACTCTAAAAATGTTCTTATTTTCCAGAACAATGATGATGTATTTATTTCACTTTACAAAGATGGAGTAAATTTATAAAAGATGTTTATATAAATAAATATTACATTTACATAAATCACACATTCTACAAATCTTCCAGATTCTTTTTTCTTTTCAGCTTTAGCTGTTTATAAAACGAAGGAGCAAGCCCTGTTATTTTTTTAAACTGGTAAGATAGATGTCCTACGCTGCTGTAGTTAAGTTTATAAGCGATTTCTGTAAGGTTTAACTCGTTGTAAAGCAATAGCTCTTTTACTTTTTCTATCTTATTCAGGATAATAAAGTGCTGAATGGTATATCCGTTCACTTCTGAAAATACATTTGCCAGATACGTATAATCGTATTCTAATTTTTCGCTGAGGTATTGTGAATAGTTTTCTTTCGGCTGTTCATCGGCATTGTGAATCATTTCTGTAATTGTATTTTTTAATTTTTCTATTAAAATACTTTTCTTATCATCTAATAATTCTAATCCCAAATGAGCCAGTCTCACTCTGAAAATTTCAAGTTTTTCCTGATCAATTATTTCTGAAAAATCTACCGTTCCCAGTTGAACCACGGCGTTTTGTAAAGCAAGTTTATCAATTTCTTCCTGCACCATCATCTTGCATCGCAGACTGACCATATATTTAATGTATATTCTCATACTTTTATTTTTTTATGGCAATCTGAAAATTTATGTATAATTAAAACGATGACCTTATTGTATTGTAAGATACATAAATTAAAATTAATTCTAATTTATTTGGAAAATTTTAATTCCTTAAAAAATCTCCGCAAACAAAGTCTGCGGAGATTATATATTATTATTATTATTCTTTTTTTAAACTAAAGAAATCCAGTTGCTGTTTTCTGAGTAATCATCTAAAGGTTTTAAATCCTGATGATGATTCATCGAAGCCAAAAGCGTTACAATTTCCTGTCTCGTCATCTCCACTGAATTATCAACCAACTTCTGATTGAATCCTGCATTGCTGAGCTCCAAAAGATCATTTACGGTGATAACTCTTGCCACAACTTTTCCTAAATCGATCATCTTTCTCTGAGAAATAGCCGTATTGATGGTAAAGTCTAAATTGGATACGTATAATTTTGCAGCATTTTCGCTTAATATATTTTGCTGTAAATATTCTCCTACATTTTCGATTTTCTTTTTCTTCATATCCTTCAGAATTCCTTCAGAAATCTGAGTATAAAGCATCTCGTTAGAACCTTCAAAAATCTGGAAAGGACGGCTGTCCATAATTCCTCTTCCGCCAATGTGGCTCATTCTGTAACCTTTTCCGCCTGAAAGCTGAACCAGAATCTGCGCCGCTTCCTGCATCATATCGGTTACCAATGCCTTCATAGAATTTGCATGAATTCCTTCTGAAGAAAGATTAAAATCTATTCCGCTGATCTTAGAACTTTTTGCACACATTGCAGAACACAGTGTGAAGAAAGATTCTAATCTCGTAAGCTGATACTGTACCTGATCTAAAGCATATAAATTTGAATTTCCTACAATTCTGCTTCTTGTATGAAGAAGAGCTTCATCCAGCATTCTCTGCAAAAATCCCATTCCCATTCCCGGAAACTGAAATCTGCTTCTGTGGAGAATATCAAGCATCATTTTCAGACCTGTAGATTCAGGAATCAGTTTATTAACTTCCGGAACCTTAATATCTATTTTATTAAGACCATAAGGAATCATGTATAATCCCGGATTATCATAATATTCTAAAACCTCAATATTCTGTTCCGGCTGATGAGTATCTGCGATGAAAAAATCTACATCTCTCGATAAGTTTCCGTCTGCATTGGCATTTCTTGAGGTAATTAACCAATAATTAGCCAACCCTGTAAGTCCCTGCCAGTGCTTTGTTCCTTTTATTTCGTAAGAATCACCTTTTAAAACATTTTGAGTCTTCATATTTAAAGCGTCACTTCCAAAATCCGGCTCGGTAATCATAAGACCGCCCATCGCACCGTAATTTAGAAAATGTTTAAATATATTTTCTTTTATAGATTCATTGCCGTATTTCGCTAATGGCTCAAGAAAAAGAGCAATATTGATCCCAAACGTTAACGAAAGCGGAAGAGATTCATACGAAGCTGCAGATAAAATCCCCAAACATTCTTTCACCTTCAATCCTCTTCCTCCAAATTCTGAAGGTACTGCAACAGATAAAGGCTTAAGATTCATGATTTCTTTCCAGACACTTGGAGGCAAACCCCTCTCCAGACTCAGCTTGTCTATGTTTTCTGTCTGAAAAAGATGGTGAAGTGAAGTTTTAAAATAATTAAGAAATTCAGGATAAGATTTTCCTGACAATTCATAGGAGGATTCAGTCATACAAAATAAAATAAATGTTGTATGCCATCGATACAACGGTATTACGAAAAGAAGCGAATGGCACAATTTCTTATAAAATCGGCAGCTTCAAAAAATATATCGCCAAGATACAAATTTTCAGCCTTCTAAATGAGATAAAACCTAAAAATTAGCGTATTATTAATATAATATTATAATTTATGATTAAAATTTAAATTTCAAATAACATTAATCAGTAATTTTAATTTTATCTAATGTTTACTTAGAATTATTCTTTATAACAAATCTACCATTTATCATATATGATCTTAAGATTTTTTCCGGTACAAAAAAATACAGCTTAGCAAAATAAGATTTACAACTACAGCAAATGCATTGGAAACAATAATCGGAAGTTCATTTTTTATAATACCATACCAAACCCACAACGATACACCTGTTATGAGAACTAAAATCATTACCAGAGAAAGATCCTGAACGTTTTTTTCTCTGATAACTTTTATTAGCTGCGGAATCATAGAAACCGAAGTGAAAATACCTGCTATAATTCCTAATACATTTTCATCCATAATTAAAAAACTATTTTCAGTAAAAACTGTTTAACGGTGTCTGTTTCCTTTTTGATGATAATCTACCACTTTTGGTCTCGACTGATAATTATGAGGCAAATGATCATTCTGATGATATATCGGCTGAGAATCATTCTCCAAATTCGGCGTTGAAAGATTTACCTCTTTTCCGTTTTTGAAAAGTTTACCGTCAGATGAGCGATACATCTGATTTTCTTTATATTCGTTTCCGTCAGGAGCTGTGAATGTTTTACTTCTGTTATTTCTTCTCTTCTTATTTAAAAGAAATAGAGCTCCTCCCGCTGCAAAAGCTAATGCTACTTTTATTTTGTTATTCATAAGATTTATTTATTATTGATTTAACAAAACACTTGCCAATAAAATATTTCCTTACTTTTCTTATTTATAAAACTTTTTGGTCTTATAATTGAATTATAACCAATACATAAAAATCAAAAAAATATACGATATGGCAACTAAAACTGTAACAGCAAAAAAAACGGCTCCGGCAAAAAAAGAAGCTTCTGCTAAAAAAAGCACTCCTGTTAAAAAAACAACTTCTAAATCATCTTCAAAATCACCCGCAAAGCAAGATGCAGCAACAGATCTGAAAGATTTTTTTGAGGACGCAATGAAAGATATCTACTGGGCAGAAAAAGCTTTAGCCAAAGCACTTCCAAAAATGGAAAAAAATGCTACCCATCCCGAATTAAAAAAAGCAATTGCAACCCATATCGAAGAAACACAAGTTCATGTAACAAGGCTTGAAGAGTGTTTCAAATCTCTGGGTTTAAAACCTGAAGCAAAAAAATGTGATGCCATGCAAGGACTTCTAGACGAGGGAAAGAGCATTATGGAAGAAACAAAACCGGGTGCAATTCGAGATGTAGGAATTATTGCTGCTGCACAAAAAGTAGAGCATTATGAAATTGCAACCTATGGAAGTCTTGCTGCTTTTGCAAAAGTTTTAAAAGAAAAAACATGTCTGAATAATTTCTTAACGACTCTAAAGGAGGAAAAAAACTGTGATTCACTTCTTAGTAAAATTGCTGATACAGCATTGAATACAAAAGCTAAGTAATAAGTTTTACCTATAAAATAAAGAAATCCTCAATTTTTCAATTGAGGATTTCTTATTTTAGTAATTATTAAATCTTAAGAATTCAGAATCAATAGATTATTAAGTTCACTTTTGAAACAGCCTAAGATAAATTCAGCATAATAAAGCTGTGCATTCAAAGCCTGTGTTTTTGGATGAAGTTCAAGCTTTTTGGATAAGATAATTTCTCCTTTGTAAGCTATAGAATAATGTGCAAAAACACCATAAGCCGAATTTTTCATCGGTGTGCAATATCCCGTTGTAGCAATCGACCAGTCACTATCAAACATTTTAGCAACATTCAGCGCCATTGTTTCTGCAATGTTTTGGGAAACGCAGTCACAATTTTCTGCTTCATCGCGATTTACATCCAGTAATCTTACTTTTTCAGATAGTGCGTAAGCAGTCATTCCTCCTTTGAAAAACATGGACGCATTTGGCATTTGTGAAAAAGCCAATTGCAGCATGCCTGAAGTTACACTTTCTGCTACAGCAATGGTTTCGTTATTTGTAATCAGACAATCGCTGATATAATCTAATATTTTTTGTTGAAATTCCATAATTTTAGAAGTTTTTAGTTTAAAAAAAATCATTTTTCGTTTATATTATCTCCACATCTAATACAACCTTTACCTTTACACAATCATCTTCTTTTTTATCGAAAATTTCGTATCCTTTCGATACCTGATCCAAAGAAAGACGGTGAGTAATAATATCATCCAGTTTTACATGTCCGGTTTCAATAAACTTCATCATTTTATCAATATTATTAAAAACTTAGGTGCTAAATAAGATGGTAGAAAATTGGTGTAATTATCCAATATCGGGTTTGCGTATTTTCATATTGAATGAATTTGGTATGTTATCAAATTTAGAATAAGAATATGACTGAATTCATGACTTTAGTCACAACATCAAAGCCTTATCTGTTCTAAATTATCAAACCTACGATAAGATGCCTCCAGATGGTGAAGCTGATTTAATATAATTCGTGAAGTTTCAGGAGATAGATTACCACTGTCTAAAGCATTCTGGTAAGCTTTTATCGCTGCGTCTTCACCGAAAACCACATTTTGTAAAGTTGATTTATCTTTATCGGCAGCAAAAGAATTTTCAATATCAATCCAAGTTCTGTGGATTGCTCCTGCAGTAGTAGTTGTATCGTCTACTTTACCTCCACAATCGTTGATGAGTTGTATCAATTCAGATTTCATATTCTGAGAATAATCAACCAATTTGTCATAGTCATCTTTTAAACCTGAATAGGTATCCCAAACTTTATTCTCAACTTTAGAAAATCCTTCAATTCTATCGTTTGTGATTTTTAGTAAATCATTTAAAACCGATATTTCATTTTCGATATTCATAATAAATTTTAATTGGTGTTATTTTCTTCTTTGCAATTTTTATGCCTATATAATTTTAATGTTATCATTTCTATATATTTAACATAATATAAATTTAGGCACAGATTTTGAATATAAGATTCGTAATAAATTATAACAACACACCAACTCAACATCATATTAATACTGAAATCCCCCAACTTTTACGTTGGGGGATTTTTATATAATTAGTACGATAAAAAATTGCTATTTATAGAAGTTACTTAGAAATCAGTGTATTTAATTTATAGTGTATGAGGTTTCTCTTTAAGATAAGTTTCATAAAGATCTTTTCTTCTGTCATTTAAAATCTGAACAGAACCATGATAATGAAGATCTTTCAATAAGTTTAAATCTACATCTACAATTAACGTCATTTCGGTATTTGGTGTTGCTTCGCCTTTTACAGCATTGGATGGAAATGCAAAATCTGACGGCGTGAAAACTGCAGCCTGCCCAAACTGGATATCCATATTATTAACACCAGGTAAATTCCCTACGCAACCAGCAATGGCAACATAACATTCATTTTCTATAGCTCTCGCAGCAGCACAGTGACGAACTCTCATATAGGCATTTTGCGTATCTGTAAGATAAGGTACAAAAAGGATTTTCATGCCCTGATCTGCTAAAAGTCTTGGTAATTCCGGGAATTCAACATCGTAACAGATCACTAAACCAATTTTACCACAGTCGGTATCGAAAACCTTAATCTCACTGCCTCCTTTCATTCCGTAATATTTTCTCTCATTCGGAGTAATGTGTATTTTTCTGTATTCATCAATACGACCGTCACGATGAAGCAGATAACTTACATTATACAAATCGTTATTTTCGAAAACAGGCATACTTCCTGAGATAATATTGACATTATAACTGATTGCCAATTCTGAGATTTTAGATTTAATCTGATCTGTAATTTTAGCAAGCTCAATCATACTGTCACGTTCGGAAAGACTGTTAAATGGCGCGAGTAATGGTGTATTGAATAATTCGGGGAACAATACAAAATCAGATTTGTAGTCTCCCATCACATTCACAAAAAACTCTACCTGCTCATAAAAGGCATTAATGTCTTTAAAATGTCTCATCTGCCACTGCACAAGTCCTAAGCGAATTGTACTATCCTGCATAGTATTTGGCTTCTTACTGTAATAGATATTGTTCCATTGAAGCAAAACTGCATTTTCGCGTGAAGCTTCATCTTCAGGAAGATATTTTTTCAGAACTCTTATGGGCAAGAAATTATTTGAAAGTTGAAATGAAAGCACAGGATCATAAATTTCTTTGTCTCTTACTCTTCTTATATATTCTCTGGGCGAAATCTCATGACTGTATTTATGATAATCGGGAATTCTGCCTCCCAAAATAATGGATTTTAAATTCAACTGTTCACAAAGTTCCTTTCGAGCATCATACAATCTTCTGCCCAAACGCAGTTCTCTATAAACTGGATCTACAAATATTTCAATTCCGTAGAGTACATTACCCGTGGAAGAATGTGTATTAAAACTATAATTTCCCGTAATATCACTGTATGTATGTTCATCATCAAATTCTTCATAGTTAACAACAATTGAGAGAGCAACTGCTGCTATTTTATCGTCTACAGTAATACAAATCTGTCCTGATTCAAAAATTGTGGTAAGCTTGGCAATGCTTTTTTTAGACCATACATATTCTGACATTTTGGGATATGCTCTCCGCATTGCCGAAACTAACTCATCATAATCATCAATATTTAGTGTTCTTGTATCTATCTGCATAAAATTTATTTTTACTAAAGTTAAGGAAAATTGCAAGACTTTCTAAATAGTAAGAGTATTTAAATAAATTTTAAAAGCTGGAAAACACTGAAATCAAACTTACTTATTCTACATTAAGCTACTCAAGTTAAATTTGAGAATGTGGTGAAAAGATATAAAAAATAAAACTAAATTAAATTACAAACCACTTAAAATCAATATTTTATAAAATTTATTACCGTAAAGATTTATAAATTATTACGTAACCATTTATAAATGCGCCCAACAAAGCTTTGCGAATGATTTTTAAAGTCTATACTTTAGCAGTATAATAATTGAGGGAAATAATAAGAAACAAAAGAACTCAATTTAATAAGTTTAACATTCATCATTATCACATTAAAATATATTGTTTCATCACTTAGTTTCTATTAGTAGAATGCCAGAATTTCATAATTCTGGCATCTACTTTTTATATACGATATGTTTTTAATGATGATGGAAATTTTTTATCAATTACCCTCCATCTTCTAATTCTTTAATTCTTTTTTTAATAAAATCCACCGGCCGAATACCATTGATCTCCAGAAAGATATTAGAAAAGCTTTGTCGGTTGCTAAAACCAGATGCAGAAGCAATATGTTCTATAGAATATTTACGCCATTCTTTATCGTTATATATCTTCTGCGTTGCGTAGTTAATTCTTAATACATTTATATATACACTGAAGTTGCTTCCTTTATATTCATTTATAACCTGAGAAAGGTAAGAAGTATTAGTTTTGAAATATTCAGCAAGCTTTTTTAGTGTTAATCCTTTTTCCAAGAATTTTTCATTAGCTTCAAAATTACTGATGTCATTGAGTAGCTTCTCAACAATATTCTGATCTAGCTTTATGTTTTTAGTCTGATCAAATTTCAGTGGTTCAGCTTCTGGATGAGAAATCTTATCCTCCTCTATTTTTATGAGTAATTTGTTATATTTTTCCTGAATCTGCTTCTGCTTTCTGAGCCTGTAGAACATCATAACACCTAAGAAAATAATGACAATTCCTGAGATTACCAATAGCACGAAGCCATATGAATTTGTTTTCTCTAGATTTTCTTTAACTTCTAACAGTTGTTTTGTATCATAGTCCTTATAAATACGTGTAGAAAGGTATTTAAAGTCTGAAGAAATGATACTATCCACTTTTAACAGTTGGTTTGTATAATATAATTCGTTTTCAGAACTACCCTTTTTCTTATAATAAGTAATCAGTTGTTCATAATTGCTCCTTAATTCAGGAAGTATAAATTTATGCTTATTAAAGATAGAATCGACCTTTTTATAGTTTTCTACACCTAATTCCTTTTTACCTAATTTTGTATAACTTTCTCCTTTATAAAAGTATACATATGAAATCCAGGTAAAATCATTAACTTTCATTAGACCAGGTAAAGCCAAATCAAAATCTTTTATCGCATCAGAATATTTTTTATCAGAAAAATCTGAGACCCCTTTGCTTTTCTTGAAATAACTATTTTCAAGAATAAAATCTTTTGTTTTGGGAGTAGCTCCGGCTGCGATATTTAGAAGTTTTTTTACATCATCTTTCCTACCCAATGCCTGATAACAGATAATTGCCTGATGTAAGGAGTTAAGATACCCTTTTGTATTGTTGTAAATGATATTTTCATGCAAATCACCTTTAATATTGAGTTCAAAAAAAGCTATACATTCCTTAAAAATTTTCAATGCCTCCTCATAATATCCTAAATAACTTTTTACCACACCAATATGATAAAGATTTTGGTATTTTGGAACCTCATCTTTTGAATTCTCAAGATATTCATAAGCAGTTAAATACTCATTTAAAGCTAATTGAAATTTCCTGTGATTAAAATAATAAATTGCACCCTTACTTAAATAAGCATCTCCAATAAGATCTTTATTCCCCGATTGTTTTGCAGCAGCAATTGCACTATCTGCATACTTCATTTTTTGATTTGCTGAAAATAATATTGCATCTTTATATGCCTGAAATAATTCAGAATAATTTTTTTTTGACTTAGCGTAATTTATATACTGATTAAGATAAACAAATGCACGCTGATCATTTTCTTCATACTCCCAGTATTTCTTGCGAAACTTTTCATAAGTTGGATCTTTAGAAATCCCTTGAGAAAATAAAATTGACGCAAAGAGACAGCAATACATGAGGAATGCTCTTTTAATCAATGGATATTTTTCTGTAAAAATCATAACCAAAAATAAACAAATTCATCTAGTATCACAATGATCCGTAACAAATAATTCACATATTCTCTATTAATTTACATAATATTCACATAGAAGCCTTTAAACTAAATATTTTGTAACACTTTATAAATTTTTACGCAATAACTATAAATAAAATGGCTAATAATTTGCATGACGAATCTCACATTTATATCTTTGTATAAAATTGGAATATTAACCCATAAATCTTGTAACATGATACAAAAGTATTTTTCTATAACAATAATATTAATAAGTATTTTGGTTGTTTCTTGTCGTCAGGATAATGAAGCCAGCAATCAAAATGAAGAAAAAAGGTTTTTGCAGAAAGAAATTGTTGAGGGAGATGCAATGCAAAGACCAGATTCAGCAAACGTACCTATTTATCCTGTAAATCCTGCTGATCCTCCTAAAAATGGTACACATTATAAACTTACTGATTCTCTAGGACTCAGCGATGATACTTCCAACCCTCCTAAGAATGGAACTCATTATAAAAGTAAATAGAAAATTATAATTGAAATTAAAGCAAAACTACAAGTAGTTTTGCTTTTTTAATATATAGAGAATAAAACCAAGCAGATTTACTATTCGAAAGATATAAACTTTTTACATATCTGATAACTATAATAAAATGATCTCAACTGGAAGTATTGTAATATAAAATTTCAATTATAACTTACTCTTCAAAAACTTACCGTCACAATGAAAATACAACCTAATTTTACTGCAATGCTTATTTATCTACCTGCTAAAGATGGTATAAAAATAACGCCTGTTTCATCGGGTTACAGAGCTTCTATAAAGTTTCCTTTTGATTTAGAATTGTATACAGGAATTCAGACTTTTATAGGAACAGATCTTGTATTTCCCGGAGATAATGTAACGGCTGAAATTGCATTATTAAATAGTGAAAATACAAAAGATAAGATTTATGAAGGTTTAGATTTTGATTTCTTTGAAGGTCAAAATACGATAGGTCACGGAGTCGTTATCAAGATCATCAATCCTGATTAGATTTATATTTTAAAATAACATTCATTTTAATCAATACCTTCCTTATATACCTTTAAAGCTCTTTCTCTTGCTGCTTTGTGTTCAACAATAGGTTTTTCATCGTAGTGTTCAGGTAGCCATTCTTTAATATATTTTAAATCCTTATCAAATTTATCAGTTTGCGCTTCAGGACTGAAAACTCTGAAATAAGGAGCAGCATCACAACCACAACCTGCTGCCCATTGCCAGTTTCCGTTATTGGATGACAATTCATAATCTAAAAGTTTTTCTGCAAAATAAGCTTCTCCCCATCGCCAATCTATCAAAAGATGCTTGGTAAGAAAACCTGCAGTAATCATCCTTACTCTGTTGTGCATAAAACCAGTCTCGTTAAGCTGTCTCATCCCTGCATCTACAATAGGATAACCTGTTTTTCCTTCACACCAAAGTTTAAATTCTTTCTCGTCGTTGCGCCACTTTATATTTTCATATTTTATTTTGAAGCAGGTTTTTACAACTTGCGGAAAATGAAATAATATCTGCATAAAAAATTCTCTCCAGATTAATTCATTTAGCCAGATTGCATTGTGTTTTAAAGCAAATTCTACGCAAGTTCTTACCGATATAGTTCCGAAGCGGAGAGCAATTCCCAAATGAGTTGTATGATTCAAAGCAGGGAAATCTCTGAATTGATCATAAGAATCAATGATTTTACTTTCTAAAGTTGGCGCTTTAAATTCCAAATCTGTTTTCTCAAAACCCATTTCTTTCAAGCTGAGAATGCTATCATATTTTAAAGACATAAAATTTTTAAAATCACCATTAAATTTTTCAATTTTGTTGGTACTGAGAATTTCTTTCCATTTTTTTGAATAGGGTGTAAAAACAGTGTAAGGAGAATTATCACTTTTTACAACTTCATCTTTTTCAAAAATTACCTGATCTTTATATTCTGAAAATTTAATCTGATTTTTATTAAAAAAATCTGCTGTTTCTGCATCTCTTTTAATCGCCTGTGGTTCGTAATCTCTGTTGCAGAAAACCGTGTCAATATCAAAACTTTCAATCAATTGTTTAAATATTTCCAGAGGCTTTCCGTAAAATGTTTTTAAGCAGCTACTATATTCTTTAAGTTCAGTATTTATTTTCGATAATGCCTGATGAATATAATCTACCCTTCTGTCAGATTTATTGGCAAGCTGATCCAGAATTTCCTCATCAAAAATAAAAATCGGCAAAACGTTTAATTCTGATTTTAAGGCATGATACAAACCCACATTATCTTGCAACCTCAAATCTCTGCGGAACCAAAAAACATTTATTTTATTCATTTAAATATTTAAAAAATTATAACCGACAAGATACAAAATCTCTAAAACAAAAATAGACCTCAATTATTTTTGAAAGCATTTTAATACGAAAAACATTTATTCGAGGCATACTTCTTGTACCAGTAATTACAACCAAAACAAATATTATGAACAATGAAAAAACAACAGATATCTTAAATGATATTCTGAATATTACCAACGACAGAATCGCAGGTTTTGAAACGGTAGAAGGAAAAGTATGGGAATCTTATTCTGACCTGAAAGGTGAATACGATCATATGATTTCTGAATCGAAAATTATGAAAAACGAACTGATTAATCTTATTCAGGATAAAGGTGGAAAAGCAGACGACTCATCAACTACTGAAGGAGCACTTCACCGCACATGGATTGATCTTAAAAACTCATTTACAGGTGGAAGTAATGAGAAATCTACCCTCGAAAATGTAGTGTATGGCGAAAAAAATGCAATAGAAGCCTACGAAAAAGCTTTAGCAAGTGGTGACCTTTGTAGTGAATGCACAAAACTACTTTCGGATCAGCTAAGATTGCTGAGAGAGTCTTATACAAAATTTAAAAATATTGAAGATTACAAAAAGAAATCTTAAATGAATACAATTCCAAACATTTAATTAAACTATTGAGAATCAAACAGTTTAAAAATTACTATGTTGAGAATTAAAAAAAATATTATAATAGTTTACTGAAATGACTAATAAAACAAGGAATTATCATAATTTTGAATATTACTCCAGAAAAATAAGACTTTCAGTGGGTATATATTAAAGATATTTATGATGAATATAAGAATAAAAGGTTCCGGCAGCTACACCCCAGAAAATGTGATGAAAAATGCTGATTTTACAGATCACGTGTTTTTAAATGAAGACGGTTTAGCAATTAAATTTCCTGAATCTATTATAGGTAAATTTAAAGATATTACCGGAATTGAAGAAAGAAGATATGCTGATAATCAACATGTAACATCAGATTTAGCTTATTTTGCAGCCGAAAAAGCAATCGAAGATGCAGAAATAGACAGAGAAACAATTGATTATATTATTGTTGCTCACAATTATGGTGATATTGAAAAAGGAAAAATACAATCTGACACTGTTCCGAGTATTGCTACACGTGTGAAGAATAAATTAAGAATACAAAATCCACATTGTGTTGCTTATGACCTTTTGTTCGGTTGTCCGGGTTGGAATGAAGCCATGATTCATGCAAATTCTTTCATAAAAGCAGGCATTGCAAAACGTTGTCTTGTGATAGGAGCAGAAACACTGTCGCGAGTTACAGACCCTTTTGACAGAGATTCTATGATCTATGCAGATGGTGCAGGTGCTGTAATTGTAGAAGCTACAGAGGAGAATAATGGGATACTTTCTCATGAAAGTGCTACGTATTCTTTTGATGAAGCTAATTTTTTATTTTTCGGAAACTCATATAATCAGGAAGATCAATCTGATGTTCGTTATATAAAGATGAAAGGACGAAAAATCTATGAATTTGCATTAACGAAAGTTCCTTTAGCAATGAAATACTGTCTTGAAAAAGCAGGAATAGACATTACTGATCTTAAAAAAATCTTAATTCATCAGGCAAACGAAAAAATGGATGAAGCCATCATCGAGCGATTTTACAGCCTGTACAATATGGAAGCACCTAAAGATATTATGCCGATGTCCATACATAAATTCGGGAACAGCAGTGTTGCGACTATTCCAACTTTATATGATCTTATTATGAAAGGCGAAATGGATGAACATTCTTTTTCTGAAGGCGACATCATTCTCTTTGCATCTGTAGGAGCAGGAATGAATATTAATGCATTTACATACAAAGTATAAAGTTAAATTTTTCCAAATAGAATCGCTGTCAGATATTTTTTGACAGCGATTTTTTTATTAAATAAATTTATTGATTTTTAGAGTAAAAATTTTCCAGTCTTTTTAATCCTTCGACTAACAATTCTCTCGGACAGGCAATATTCATCCTCAAAAACCCCTTTCCTGCCTTTCCGTACATCGTTCCAGAATTCAGCCAAAGTTTTTCTTCATCAATCAAGATTTTTGAGAGTTCATCTGATGTTATCTTAAAAAAACTGCAATCAAGCCAAACAAGATAAGTTGCTTCTAAAGGAATAACTTTAATTTCAGGCAAATATTCACTGCAAAATTTCAGTAAAAATTCATAATTTTCCCACAGATAAATTTTTATTTCCTTCAGCCAGTCATATCCTTTAGTATAAGCTGCAATTAATGCATCTGCAGCAATAGGATTCGGGTAAATAGTTTCCTGAATTTCCAACGTTCTATTTATCTGTTTTAAAATATTTCTATCCTGCGAAATAATGTAAGAAATGGGCAAACCTGAAAGATTAAATGTTTTGCAAGGCGAACCGCAAGTCACAGAAAGTAGGTCGTAATTTGTAGAAATTGAAGCAAAAGGAATGTGTTTGTGATCTTCAAAAACCAAATCTGCATGAATCTCATCTGAAACAACCATCACTTGATGCTTTGAACAGATTTCTGCAATTTTTTTAAGTTCTTCTTTCTTCCAGACTCTTCCGACAGGATTATGAGGATTACTTATTAAAAGCAATCTTGTTTTAGGATTGCTCGCTTTCAATTCCAGATCATCAAAATCAATCCCATAACTTCCGTCTTTATAAATAAGATTATTTTCCAAAAGATTACAGCTGCAATTTTCTGCAATGGTGAAAAAGTGATTGTAAACAGGAGTCTGCAAAATAATTTTTTCGTCAGCTTTCACAAAAGTTCTCACGATCGCGGAAAGGGAAACAATCATACTCGGAACATGTAAAAGCCAATCTTTTTCTATATTAAAGTCATGATTCTCTTTCCACCAATCGATAATCGACTGATAAAAGTTATCCGGAATATTACTGTAACCGAAAACGCCATGTGAAACTTTCTCAGAAATTACTTCTAAAATTTCGGGAGCAGTTTTAAAATCCATATCTGCAACCCACATTGGCAAAACCTCAACATCTTTTGCCAGATCCCATTTTACAGAATTGGTATTTTTCCTGGGAATAATTTCGTCAAAATTATATTTCATTTGGTAATTGTAAGTTGAAATTCATCATCAAAACTATTTAGCCAATCTTATTCCCGTAAACTGCCATTGAAGATGGGTAGGAAAAAAATTACGGTACGTATTTCTGCTGTGTCCTGCAGGAGTTGCTTCTGAAGCTCCGCGAAGAACGGTTTGGTTCACCATAAATTTTCCGTTGTATTCTCCGACAGCACCTGCTTCTTTTTTGAATCCAGGATAAGGTAAATAAGCAGAATTTGTCCATTCCCAACGTTTTCCCCAATCAAAATGACTGGAGGCAACTTCCCATTCTGCCTCTGTCGGCAAACGCATTTCTTTCCATGAGGCAAATGCTGAAGCTTCAAAAAAATTAATATGACAAAGAGGTTCATCAGGATTAATTTCCTGTAAACCTTCCAAAGTATAATGCATCCATTTTCCGTCGATAAAATGCCAATACAAAGGTGATTTTGCATTGTTCTGTTTCACCCAATCCCAACCTTCTGCATGCCAATGTCTAAAATCTGAATAGCCTTTTGCATTCATATATTCCAGATACTCTCCATTGGTGACAAGCTGATCTGAAATCTCAAAATCATTCAGATATACATTATGTTTTCCCAATTCATTATCAAAGCAAAAACCGTCTCCCTCAAAACCTATTTCATAAATACCCTCTAAAAACTGAATCATCTCGGAATGTTTATGAAACTTCTTCTGCTCTTTTATTTCTTTTTTGTAAACAGGAAAAAGCGGATTGTGCCCCAGAATAAATTTAATATCAGTCAATAATAATTCCTGATGTTGCTGCTCATGATTTAATCCCAATTCCAATAAAGCCTCAATATTCTCATTCATCAAATCGCCAGAAAGAAAGTCATTCATTCTTTCGTCTACATATTTTCTGTATCTGTACACATCTGAAACTGAAGGACGACTTAGATTTCCTCTGTCGGTACGAATTACTCTTGCACCCACCGTTTCATAATAACTGTTGAATACAAAATTATATTGCGTATTAAAAACTTCATATTCCGGAAGATTTGGAATTAAAATAAAAGTTTCAAAAAACCAGGTGGTATGTCCCAAATGCCATTTTGGAGGACTTACATCTACAATCGGCTGTACTACGTAATCTTCTATTTCCAGAGGAGCGCAAATATCTACAGAATGCTGACGAATTTCTGTATATCTCTTTACAAAGTTTTGAGTAGTTGTTTCTGTTGTCATCTTATTGGTTTTTCATTAAATCACTTTCCAGACTGAATCTACATACCATTTTTTGGAATCTCTTATTTCACCTAAAATTTCAAATCCGGATTTTTCTGCAAGTTCATTTATTATTTTTTCAGAGAATTTTTGGGAAACTTCCATATCAATTAATTCATTTTCTTTAAATGAAATGACTTGATTTTCTATCGTTACATTCTGACCTTTCAGACTGATCAGATAACTTCTGCATGCTCCGCTCACAGGATCATAGGTTTGATAATGCTGAAAATTTTCTACCTCAAAATCTGCATTCAGTTCTCTGTTTATTCTGTGAAGGAGATTGAGATTAAATGCTGCCGTAATTCCTGTTTTATCATTGTAAGCATTCAAAATAGTATGCGGATTTTTCTTTAAATCAAAACCAATTAAAACAATATCTCCCGAATGAAGATTTTTATTTAATTCCAGACAAAAATTCTCTGCCTCGTCGCTATTCATATTACCGATATTACTTCCTAAGAACAAAACGACTTTTTTTCTGGAAGACATAGAAGCAGCTTTATCCAACATTTCAAAATAATCTCCTTCCAGAGAGACAATTTTCAGTTTGGGAATTTCCGTACTTAGTTTTTGGTTTAAAACAGATAAAATATTTCCTGAAATGTCGATTGGCATATACGTGAAATCTTTATTATTTTCCACTAAATGTTTTAGCAAATAAGTAGATTTCATGGCATCTCCTGCTCCTAATTCTATGAGGTCGAAAGGTTCGTTTTCCGGAGCTATGAAAGCGGTAAGATCTTCTTTTTTATTTTTGAATATATCGAGTTCACATTGGGTAAGATAATATTCCGGCATTGCCATTATCTCCTGAAAAAGACGGTCACCTTCTTTATCGTAAAAATATTTTGATGATAATTTTTTGGGATTTTTCTGAAGACCTTCCAAAACATCAGAATGAAATTTTGTAATATTTACCTCATGGTTTTCTGTCTTAGAATCTGTATGTAATTGTACATTCATACTATATATTTTGATGTGGTTACTGGTAAATACAACTATCTTGCCGTGACCCGCTTCTTCCATCAATGATAAGCATTTACAATCTCTTTAGATTTAAATGTACAGCTATTTTTTTAATGTGATGATATAATCTGTTACTTTTTTTTTGAATATTTCATAAAGATAATTTGATCATAGTTAAATAATTGTCAGAAGAATTAAAAGAACTTTTGTCTCTAGTAAATTTATTTTTTAGAATAATTCATCAATTTTTGTAATTATCTTTACATAAACAAAATAGCCGTAAAATCAATTAAAATCACAAACCATGTTAACTCTTGAAAATTATTTAGACAACCATTACATCCACAGAAGCAATTGGCTGAGAGCCGCTGTTTTGGGAGCAAATGACGGTATCATATCTATTTCCAGTATTGCAATTGGTGTTGCAGCAGCAAGTACCACAAGAGAACCTATCATTTTAGCCACCGTTGCAGGTTTGGTTGCAGGAGCATTATCTATGGCAGCAGGAGAATATGTTTCTGTAAGTTCACAGACCGACACCGAGAAAGCCGATATTCAGAGAGAAATGGCAGAGCTAAAAGAAATGCCCGAAGAAGAATTACAAATACTGGCTCAAATCTATGAAAAAAGGGGCCTCAAAAAAGAAACTGCATTACAGGTTGCAATAGAACTGACGAAGAAAGATGCATTGGCAGCACATATGAGAGACGAATTGGGCATCAATGAAATCACTCAGGCAAATCCCATTCAGGCAGCATTGGCATCAGGAGCAGCTTTTACTGTTGGTGGCGTATTACCGCTTTTAGTCATTCTTTTTGCTCCTGTGAAAAGTATGGAATACTGGCTGTACGGTTTCAGCATTATATTTCTTATTATTCTAGGAACAATGGCTGCAAAAACAGGAGGTTCGAGTATTCCAAAAGCGATTCTGAGAATTACAATCTGGGGAACCATTGCAATGCTTTTATCTGCTTTAGTAGGCTATATTTTCGGTGTTAAAGTCTGAATAATATCTTCACCATAACATATTGTAAGTGACATTAATTTAAAACCATTCTAAACGAAACATTTTATAATTTTGATTAGTGAAAAAATTTATTTCCATACTGCTGTTATCTCTATATTTGGTTTCTACGACCGAGTTGTATCAGCTTTTGAAAATTCCGGATCTCATAGAACATTATTGCGAACACAAAGCTCTGAATCCGGAAATGACTTTCACTGCTTTTTTTAAAACGCACTACGATCATCCTGCAAAAGGCGGAGATTACCGTAAAGATCAAAAATTACCATTCGTAATACACGCTGCGCCACTTGCACTGGTTTTTACACTTGCGCAAGGCTTTTGTTTTGAGATCAAAAACACTCAATGCAGACAACTGAAATCTCATAAAATACTTTCGGGAGAAGAAACCTTTTTTAATGATGGTTTCCGCAGTTCTGTCTGGGAGCCGCCAAGATCTGTTTTCGTATAACAACATTCTTATTTTTTGACTTAAATCAGTCAGAATTATCCTCCATTAATCATTTAATTATTTTAAAATTTAAATAATGAAAACAATTGTTATAACCATCATGCTGGTTATGTTTTCTGTGGGCATCCATGCTCAAAACCGATTTGAAACCGCAAAAAAAGAAGCTGCGGAAAACAACGAACTCATTGTACTCAATTTTTCGGGTTCAGACTGGTGCATTCCATGTATTAAACTTCATAAAAATATCATCGAAAAAGAAGAATTCAAAAAACTTCAGGAAGATCATATTATCAATTATCTAAATGCAGATTTTCCGAGAAACAAAAAAAATCAGCTTTCAGCAGAAATGAAAAAGGAAAACGCAAAACTTGCAGATCAGTACAATCCGAAAGGGATTTTTCCTTACACAATTCTGCTGAATAAAGACGGAAAAGTGCTAAAAACGTGGGAAGGACTTCCTGCTGAAAACGCATTGGCCTTCAGCAAGGAAATTAGAGATTTACAACAAAAGCAAACACCGTAAAAAATGCTGAAAGAATTCAGAAGACCTCAGAAATTAATGGGGAACGCTTTTGAAATTACTGTGGTAAGTGATGATGAAAAATCGGCGCACCTTCATATTGATGCAGCTATTCTGGAGATTCAGAGAATAGAAAAATTTCTGACAACTTATAGTGATTCAAGCCAGACCAATCTCATTAACCAAAATGCAGGAATAAAGCCTGTAAAAGTAGATTGGGAAATATTCGATCTTATTGAAAGAAGCATAAAAATCAGCAGTATTACCGATGGTTATTTTGATATTTCCTATGGCGGAATTGATAAAAACTTCTGGAATTTTGACCGCAATATGAATCAGCTTCCTGATCCTGAATTGATAAAAGAGCATCTTAAACTGGTCAATTATCAAAATATTCTTCTGAACAGAGAAAACCAAACCGTCTTTCTAAAAGAAAAAGGAATGAGAATCGGCTTTGGAGGAATCGGGAAAGGATATGCTGCAGAAATGGCAAAAAGACTTCTGATGGAAAGAGGGGTTGCTTCCGGAATTGTAAATGCTTCGGGCGATCTTACCACATGGGGAAATCAGTCAGACGGAAAACCGTGGACGGTAGGAATTGCCGATCCCGACAATGCAAGACAGCCGTTTTCTTATATGAATATTACGAATATGGCGGTTGCCACTTCGGGGAATTACGAAAAGTTTGTCGTCATTAATGATAAAAAATATTCGCACACCATTAATCCAAAAACGGGAATGCCTGTTTCGGGAGTGAAAAGTGTAAGTGTTTTTTGCCCGAATGCAGAAATTGCCGATGCGATGGCAACACCGGTAAGCATTATGGGAATTGATGCCGCACTCGATCTCATCAATCAGATTAACCATTTGGAATGCATCATTATCGATGACGAAAACCAGATTTATTCATCAAAAAACATTAACCTTAAATAAAATCATATGTTTTATTTCTTATGATAAGATCTAAACATTTATGATTATCTGTTTTCATTCATAATGCTAAATTCTAACGCAAAGACCGCAAAGATTTTTTAACTACTATCTGTTAAGTTCGCAGAGGCGTTTGACTTAGCAAAGACAACTAAGATTCAAAATATAGATAATCAGTAAACATTTAAAACAATTTTAAATACTCATGAAAAAAAAATATCATAAAAACAGCAGCAATACTCTTTTGTGTGATCGCAGTACATTCTTGCACCACCGTAAAAGAATATGAAAAAAATAAATTAAACGATGCCGAAATGGTTTTAGGAAACCGCCCAATCGAGAAAACCGAACTGAGTTTTCAATCTTATCGTGAAGGTTCTTCGGGAGCCAATGCTGGAAAAGTTGGTGGTGGTTGCGGGTGTAACTAAAGAGCATTTTTAAATGATTATCTGCTTTGTTCATAATGCTAAATTTTTAACGCAAAGTCCGCAAAGTTTTTTTTAACGACTACCTGTTTTAAGTTCAAAAAGGCGTTTCACTTAGCTAAGACCACAAAGTTTTTTTAATTATTACAAATTCTGGATAATCACTTTTCTAATATCAATTTAATTTTACAAATGAAAAAAATAATCATAAGTATTGTTGCTCTTTTCGGACTTTTCAATACTAAAGCTCAAGAAAATACAAACACAGAACCGTCTAAAAAACTCACATTAGACGAAATTAATCTCGTTTCCAGTTATTATAAACAGGACGGGAAACAACTCTGCCGTAACAGGTGGAATAGGTTCTGAAAAGCTCACCGATATTTCTAACACCATTGATGTAACGATGGTAAAATATGATAAAAAACTAAGGAAAAACAAATTCGATTTCAGTGTGGGAATTGATCATTACACGTCTGCATCTTCGGATATGATTGATCTGAAAGCCAATACTTCCGCTTCCTATTCTGACAACAGAATTTACCCGACCCTGAATTGGAGCCGTGAAAACGAAGAAAAAGGAACGACTTTGATGGCGGGAGTTTCTTATTCCGGAGAGTTTGATTATCAGTCTTTTGGAGCAAATATTGGTGTGGCTCAGAAAACACCCAATAAAATGGGAGAATTTACCGCAAAGTTTCAGGCTTATATGGATCAGGTAAAACTTATTGCTCCTATAGAATTGAGAACCAACGGAGAAGGTTACGGAACGAGTGGCAGAAATACTTATGCGCTGTCGTTATCGTATTCTCAGATCATCAACAAAAATCTTCAGCTTGAATTTTTGGCGGACGGTGTTCAGCAAACAGGTTATCTGAGTTTACCTTTTCACAGGGTTTATTTTAAAGACAATTCTGTACATCAGGAAGCATTGCCTGATACAAGATTTAAACTTCCTTTGGGAATGAGAGCCAATTATTTTTTAGGTGATAAAGTGATCTTAAGAGCGTATTACCGTTATTATACTGATGACTGGGGTTTAAAATCGAATACCTTCAGTCTGGAAACACCTGTAAAAATATCGCCGTTTGTTTCGGTGAGTCCGTTTTACCGATATTATTCGCAGACGGCGACGAAGTATTTTGCACCTTATCAGCAACACACGGCTTTTGACGATTTTTACACCAGCAATTATGATCTCTCAAAATTTGACAGTCATTTTTACGGGGCAGGAATTCGCATCAACCCGAAAAACGGCTTATTCGGTATCGAACGCCTCAATATGCTGGAAATAAGATACGGACATTACACCAAATCGATAGGTATGCAGTCGGATATTATCTCGCTGAATTTGAGATTTAAATAAAATAAATGACTTGCTTTTTGGCAAGTCATTTTTTTTAATACATTTTAATTAATTTCTCAATCCTCTTTCAAGAATTTTTATGAAATCCTGTTTTGCCGTAATGGAGTCTTTGAGTTTCTTATCTAACATATCTTTAATTTCTGGACTTAAAGAATCATTTATTAATGCTTTAATATCATTTATTTTAAATTCATTCTTTATTTTCAAATCCATTCTAAGTTTAGACTCATCTTTTAACGACATATATGGTTCATATAATTTGAAATATCCTCTTCCTACCGCACCTTGATACATATAAAGCTTAGGATTAGTTTCTTGGTTATTGCCTCCTTTTAAAATTTGATTTATAGCAATACCCGGATAAGGATCAATATAAAATATATTTTTTATACCTAACTGATATGCTTTTTTAGAACATAATTCACAAGGTGATGCTGTAGTAAATAAATTTCCTCCCTTCAATGCTTGACCTCCATTCTTAGAAATTTGGATCATTGCATTTTCTTCAGCATGTAATGATCTTGTATGCACTTGATTTTTTTCTCCTTCAAAAGCATTATGAAATTCTTTAAAACAAAACGGACAATTATGACCATTTAAATTATTAAAGTATTCATTTTTATTATTATATGTGGAATTTAATACTTCTGTTATTTTTTCTCTAAATGTTTTACCTTCATAATTCCCTCCTTCTCTTTCATAAGATGTATAAACTTCTTTCCTTTGATTGTCATTATAAAATTCTTTTAAATTCCTTAAAGAGCAAGGTGTTTGTCCTTGTGGAACTTCATTCCATCCTATGGATTTTACGGAATAGTTTTCATCAGTTATTACAGCTCCTACTTGTCTAGAAATGCACCCGGAATTATATTTTGAACTAAATGCTAATTGCATATTTCTTTCCAAAGCTGATGGAGTAACTATACCAGGTTGAAAAGCAAGTGCTAAAAATTTCAAGACTTGTAATTCTAGAGATAAATAATTAAAGGACGCGGAATCGTATTTTATATTTTGCGAAATAGGATTATCAATATAAATATAATAATCAGCTTTTTGTATGCAGTTTTCTAAATCAGTAGAAGAAAATTTACCTTTTTTAAAGTCATTGATTTTATAGTGATGTTTATCTAAATCGATTAAATCCAGAGTTATTTCTTTTACTTTATTATCATCAAAAGATTTTAAATTATTTATTTTAGTTTGTATATAATTATCTCTCTCTTGCTTTTCTCGATTAGAAGATATCAAATAAAATCCTGAATATCTTTCTCTGAAGTAATTAATCTCTAAAGAATTTTTTAATGAATCTATTATTAACCTACAATTATTCTCTACCTTTTTGTTTATTTTAATCAGATCTTTGATGACTTTAGCAACCTTATAAATATTCTCACCATCAAATAGACTTTCATTCTCATAAATAGTACCATTAAATCTAAGATTACTCGAAATATCCTGTAAAAAAAGTTGACGAGCAATAGGATTATTTTCTTCAATTGTTTTAAAAAAGTCACTACAAAAACTATTGTATTCAAAATAAAAATATTCATTAACTTTTTTAGGACTTATACTATCACTACAACTATCTTCAAAATTTCCAAAATCTATTGTTTCACTTTTTATTTTAAATACTTCTATAATTTTATTAAGATCATCTTTTTTTCTAACAAGAAAGGAGAGAATATGATTTTGAATAATATTATTTGTTTTATATTCCTGACCTATTCTTGGTGTAATAATCTTACTGTGATCATAAGTTTTACTAAAAATTTCTATTAGTATTTTTAACGAAATATTATCGAAATTTTTTTCACATAATTCATATAACTGTGCAATAAAAAAAAGTAAAATTATATTTTTATATTTTATTACTTTAAAAGATTCCCATCGATTAGTTTGATCAGTTAATAAGTCTTTACATATATTAAATTTTTGTATCTCGTTTATATGTAAATTTTTAGGAATCTCATAAGAAGAGAATGGATTATCTTTACATGTTAATAAATTGCAAACATCATTGCATCCACCTCCCATTCTGCCAGTAAGTCCAATAATAAGAAACTCATTTCTGAGTTTATAAAATTCTTTTAAGTCCATAAGTTATTAGTTTTAGTTTTATATTCAATTTTCTTACTAAATGTAAGAATTAGTCAATCAACAATAATAGTTATTATGTTGATTCTGTAAACTAATAATTTTATTTTTATATTCTTATCCATAAGAAAGAATATATTCACACTGAATCGTTGAATTTTAAATTATTATTAGTATTACATAATTATCCAAATATATAAATAAACATTTTTAACTGGGACAAAAACAACTCTAAACTTATTTCCCAATACAAAACTTAGAAAAAATATTACCTAAAACCTCATCATTGGTAACTTCACCGGAAATTTCACCGAGATGCTCCAGAGCGTTTCTCAGTTCGTAGGCAAGCAATTCTGTAGAAATCTGAAAAGCGATGGCTTCTTTTACTTTACTTACGGCATCCAGAGATTTTCCGAGTGCTTCAAAGTGACGTTGGTTGGTAATGACCACGTTATTTTCCTGAGACTTTAACTGCTCCACATAAGAAGACAATTCATTTTTAAGATCCTGAATATTTTGATTTTCGACAGCCGAAATTTTTATAAAATCAAACTCCTGAGAAATAGCGTTTCTGAAAACATCTTCTACCTTTTCATGAATTGTAGGCGTAACTTCATCAATTTTTGTAGCGCAGATAATCAGTTTCAGGTCGTCTCTCTGTAAAGATTTTATCCTTTCAATATCTTCAGAGAAATCTTCTGTCGCTGCATCGGCAAGATAAACTAGAATATTGGCATTTTCTACCTTTTTCTTTTGCTTTTTTCACACCGATTGCCTCAATTTCGTCTGCCGTTTCACGCAAACCTGCGGTATCAATCAATCGGAATGCATGACCTTTTTATATGAAGAATTTCCTCTATTGTATCTCTTGTTGTTCCTGCGATATTGCTTACAATGGCTCTTTCTTCTTTCAGCAAAGCATTCAGCAGCGTAGATTTTCCGGCATTCGGTTTTCCGATAATCGCGACTGCCGTTCCGTTTTTAATCGCATTCCCGTACTGGAAACTTTCAAGAAGAGAATTGAGTTTGGCTTCTATTTTATCCAACAAAAGATTTAATGCAGATCGGTCTGCAAATTCTACATCTTCCTCAGCAAAATCAAGTTCAAGCTCTACAAGCGACACAAAATTTAAAAGATCTGTTCTCAGAAAAGAAATTTCATTGGTAATTCCGCCTTTCAACTGGTTCAGTGCCACTTTTCGGGATGCTTCATTTTCCGAAGCGATCAAATCTGCAATAGATTCTGCCTGACTCAGATCTATTCTGCCGTTCATAAAGGCACGCATGGTAAACTCCCCTGCTTTTGCCATTCTCGCTCCGTTTTTTATTAAAACTTCAAGAATTTTTTTGGCAATATGTGGCGAACCGTGAAAAGAAATCTCCACAGAATCTTCTGCTGTAAAGGTTTTAGGAGCCTTAAAAACCGATACCATTACTTCATCTATTACTTCATCTTCATCTCTTATAAAACCATAATGTACGGTATGAGAATCTGCTTTGTTAAGATTTTTCCCATCAAAAATTTTAGAAGAAACAGAAATAGCATCATCCCCGGAAATTCTGATAATTCCGATAGCTCCAATTCCGTTTGCGGTTGCCAGTGCGCAGATAGTGTCGTGATTCATTCTGCAAAATTACGCAAATTTAGCAGGCTAAAAAATCCATTTTTTAATGAAATTTTTAAACTCAAAAACACTCACATTCTCCTACTTTTTCAGGAGCCGGGAACCTGCTTTCACTACTCGCTTTTTCTTGGGTTTGGGCTCCGCCGCCGAAACCCAAGAAAAGAGCTCAGACACGCCGTTCAATCAGGGCTAAAACAATATGAAAGATTTTTAGATGGTAAATAAAAAAACCTTACATCATTTTCAAATATAAGGTTTTTTTTAATTTATTATGAACGTCCGTAATTAGTAATAATTTAGTTTATAACAGTTTGTTAGTTTGTTATTCAAGAGGAATCTAAACTGCTTTATTTTTAGTATCGAGATTCCTTCGGAATGAAAAAATGATTGCTGATTTTATTGTTATGATAAAGAATGGACATTCAAAATTTATTTTAACCTATTAAAGAGGTTTTACAAGATCCAGAAACCATTCTTTCACTTCTCCTTCCAAAAACGGAGCTATTTTCTCCTCACAGGTTTTGTGATAATCGTTGAGCCACTTAATTTCATCTTCCTGCAAAATTTCTTTTACGATGGTATCTTTAAAGAACGGACAGAATGTTAAAGTCTCAAACTCATAAAAAGTTCCTGAACCCGTAACTTCAGATTCTTTTACGGCAATTAAATTTTCATGACGAATTCCGTACTCTCCTTCCACATAATATCCAGGTTCATTAGAACAAACCATTCCCGGAAGTAATTCCTGCGGATTCATATCTTTTCGGATGTTTTGCGGACCTTCATGCACATTCATAAAACTTCCCACACCGTGACCCGTTCCGTGATTGTAATCTTTACCATTCATCCACAAAGGAAGTCTTGCAATAACATCAAGTTGCACTCCTTTTGTTCCTTTCGGAAACTTCACCATAGAAAGACGAATCATCCCTTGTAAAACCAAAGTAGAATTTATTTTAAACTCATCAGAAACCGCTCCTAAAGCCAAAGTTCTTGTAATATCTGTAGTTCCTTCAAGATACTGACCTCCGGAATCTACCAAAATACTTGCATCATTCGTAACTTCTTTGCTGCCTTCAGATTTTGCAGAATAATGAATCACCGCTCCGTTATCTTTATATCCGATAATGCTTCCAAAACTTTCCCCCACAAAATTTTCTCCTGCAGCACGGAATTCTCTCAGCTTCTGCCCGATAGAATATTCGTTCATGGTTTCTTTTCCTGCATTATGCGTAAGCCAATAAAGGAATTTCACCATCGCAACGCCATCTCTCACCATTACTTTTCTGAATCCTTCCAACTCAGTTTCGTTTTTCTGAGCCTTCATCAAATTTCCGGGAACAGCAGCCTTGATGAATTGATTATCCGATTTCAGAGCCTCAAAAATAGATTGATTGCTGTTTGGAGAAACCAATATTTTCTCATTGCTGAATTCTTTCAGACAATTGTAGAACTCTTCGTAAGGCATCATTTTTACCCAAGCTTCATCTAACTGTTTTCTGGATTCTACTTCCAGCTTATCAAGATCTGTGAAAAGTTTTGCATCATTTTTCGTAATCACAATATAAGCTAAAAACACGGGATTGCTTTCTACATCGCTTCCTCTTAAATTCAGTGTCCATGCAACATCATCCAGACTTGAAATGACGTGAACAGTCGCTTCAATTTCTTCCATTCTCTGACGGATTGTGGCAATTTTATCCACAACAGATTTACCTGCTCTTTCTACGGGATGCACATAGATGGGATTTTTTGAAGGAGTTCCTCTTTCTTTCCAAACTTCTTTCAGCAAAGGAAGATCCAGCAATTCTAAATTTTTAGAATGCAGTTTATCCAAAAGCAGTTCCCAGTTTGCATGAGAAGTTGCCAATGCATTCAAAGCCACTTTCCCGTTTTCAGGAATTTCAGAAACAATCCAGTCGATATAATGAGGAGTTCCTTCCATTCCGTCTTTGAAGAGATCAATCCCGGATCCCGCCAATTCAGCAGGAGCCTGAGTAAAATATCTTCCGTCAGTCCAAAGTCCTGCTTTATCTTTCGTTACGACTACAAAACCTGCAGATCCGGTAAAACCCGACAGCCATGCTCTTTCCTGCCATTCTTTGGGCAAATATTCGCTCATATGAGGATCAGCAGAATATACAATAAATGCATCAACATTATTTTTTTGCATCTCTTCACGAAGTGCAGCTACTTTTTCGTTTGAAGTCATTTTTATCAATTTTTAAAACCGAAAGTTACAAAAAAAACAGGTTTTTTTCCGAGTGTAAAACGCTTTTTCTATAATTTGATTTTTCTCGGAAGCTGTTTCCGGCTATCCGCTCATACTCCTCACGCCAACGCTTTTCTATGCTTGCGCAGAAAAGCCACCGCCTGTTGTGGGGTAACCGCTTCAATCCGGACTATCGCGAAAGTCCTTTTACGACTTACATTTACCGTACAACTGCGGGCTTTTAGATACTGTAAAATAATTACAGTTATTAATCTCATATTATTTTGGAAAGGTTATTGCTATATTTCAAAAATGAAAACTCAAAACTACAGCAACCACAGAAAATTTTACGCACCTCACCATTTTATTTATCTTCCTGCCCTTCTCATTTTAGAAGGTTATGGAATTTATAAAATCTGGAATGACGAAGATCATCAATTGACATGGATTTTATTTGCAATCATCATATTTCTGATTTTGTATTTAGCCATCATGGTAAGGCAGCATTACGCTCTTGGAAATCAAAACAGAATTGTACGGTTAGAATTCAGACAAAGATATTTTGAAATCTTTAATAAAAGATCTGATGAGGTTTGTGAAAAACTGAATTTCGGTCAGATTGCGGCGCTCAGATTTGCTTACGATGAAGAATTTAAAGAACTTTTAAATAAAGCTTTAACCGAAAACATTTCGGGTGATGAAATAAAAAAATCAATTAAAAACTGGAAACCCGACAACCACAGAATTTAAAATAAATAATCACTAAAAATATACTATTATGAGAAAACTAACTTTATACAGCATAAGTTTATTCAGTCTTTTATTATTAACAAGTTGCGAAGCAGTAGAAACAATCTTCAAAGCCGGAATGTGGTGGGGAATTATTGTCGTGGTAGGCATTATAGCTCTATTATTATGGCTATTCTCCAGGGGTAAAAACTCTTAACCAAATTATTTTTTATGGACCAATCAGACCAAGAGATCATTTCTCACCTCAAACCGTCAAAGATTGTCAAAATTATGAAAGATCCGGTAGCTTCTGCAAAGGCGGTGAATCTTATTTACACTTCCGATGCAGAAACAGCCGGTATTATCCGTAAGAAAAAAGGCAAAAAATTCTCCTATTATAAAGACGGTGAAAAAATAAAAGACAAAGTAGAAATTACCCGTATCAACAGTCTGGTAATTCCCCCGGCATGGGAAAATGTCTGGATCTGTGCTTTAGACAATGGTCATCTTCAGGCAACAGGATTTGATGCATTGAAGAGAAAACAGTACAGATATCACTCGCTCTGGAGCGCTTTGCGAAATCATACCAAATTTTACAGAATGCTGCAGTTTGGCTATGCATTACCTGGAATTCGCCTTCAGCTTGAGAAAGATTTAGCTTTAAGAAATTTCGAAAAAAGAAAAATATTGGCTTTAGTGGTAAGTCTTATGCAGCGTACCAATATAAGAATTGGAAACAGCATTTATGAAAAACTATACGGTTCTTTTGGCTTAACCACCCTTAAAGGAAAGCATGTAAAAATTCAGGGACAGAAGATTAATTTTTCTTTCAAAGGAAAAAAAGGAGTAATGCATGATGTAGATCTGAAAAGTAAAAGACTTTCTAAACTGATTACCAAGTGTAAAGAAATTCCGGGTAAAGAACTGTTTCAATATTACGATGATGAAGGAAATCTTCACTGTATAGATTCCGGAATGGTGAATGATTATATCAAAGAAATCAGCGGTGACGATTTTACGGCAAAAGATTTCAGAACCTGGTCGGGAACCGTAAATGCTTTGATTGCTTTTAAAGAAATAGGATATGCAGAAAACAATTCTCAATATAAAAAGAAGGTAAAAGAAGCGCTGAATATTGTTGCCTCCCATCTAGGAAATACAGGTACAGTATGCAGAAAATATTATGTACATCCTTTGGTTATTAATCTTTATGAAAATAATTCAATTAAAAAATATCTGGATGCATTGGAAGTTATTGAAGAAAATGACGGCAAAGCCGACTTAACCCACGAGGAAAAGCTGGTTCTGAAAATTCTTGAAAATGAAAAAATGTAGTATAATTAATTACTTATCAAACATGATCTAAGCTGAAATTTAAATTTTCAGCTTTTTTTTATTTGAATTTTAAATCTAAAAAACCAGCATACTGGAGAAATTTAAAATAAATTGATATATTTGTGACTACAAACAGGGAAATGGTGTTCTTCCTTACCCAACCGCTTTAGCAAAGCTGATGACGCCTGATTAATTAAATGTTGACAATTTAATCAGGAATAATATGTCTAAAGATAAACAAAAGTCTCCCGGTAAAAGAAATTTTGTTCTGATAAAAATCTTTTTCAGAAAATATCCTTCGCTACCCTATTTATTAAAATGGGCAGTAATCTGCTTAATTATTGGAGCTTGTATCGGAACGGCTTCAGCAGGCTTTTTACAGTCACTCAATTGGACGACAGATTTCAGGGAGAGTCATTTGTGGCTTATTGCTCTTTTACCGATTGCCGGTTTTCTCATCGGATTATTGTATTATCATTTTGGTAACGAGGTGGAAGCAGGAAACAATTTAATCATCGACACCATTCACGAGCCGAAACAGGTAATTCCACTCAGGATGGCTCCATTTGTTTATTTAGGAACAATTGTAACCCACTTTTTTGGTGGTTCCGCAGGTCGTGAAGGGACAGCAATACAAATGGCAGGCTCCATTGCAGATCAGTTCAGTAAACCTTTTAAACTCTCTTTACAAGACAGACAGATATTAATTATTGCAGCGGTTGCAGGCGGTTTTGGTTCTGTATTCGGAACTCCTCTTGCAGGAGCTATTTTTGCAATAGAATTTTATTTTATAGGACGTATTCGCTATAATGCTCTATTTCCAGCATTTCTTACTGCAATATTTGCAGACATTATTACTAAACTCTGGCAAACTCCTCATACCCATTATCATATTCCTTCTATACCGGAAGTTTCGTTTTTAAATATTATTTATGCAATACTTGCCGGAATATTTTTCGCGATCTGCGCCGCTTCTTTCAGTAAAATAATTCACAAAACCGGTACTCTTTTTAAGTCTGCAATTTCTTATCCGCCTCTTCGTCCTTTTGTGGGAGGTATCATTGTAGCTTGTACAGTTTGGGCAATCGGAACAACAAAATATATCGGATTAGGCATTCCAACTATTCTAGAATCGTTTGATCAGCAGTTACCTGCTTATGACTTTGCCGTAAAAATGATTTTAACCATTATCACGCTTTCAGCAGGCTTCAAAGGCGGTGAAGTAACGCCATTATTTTTTATCGGGGCAACTCTGGGTAATGCACTCAGTATTTTTATCCCACTACCAACAGGACTTTTAGCAGGAATGGGTTTTGTAGCTGTTTTTGCAGGAGCTACCAATACACCTATTGCATGCAGTATCATGGCGATTGAACTTTTTGGTGTAGAATGCGGAATTTATGTTACCATTGCCTGTATTGTTTCGTATCTGCTTTCAGGACACAGCAGTATTTACGCAAGACAGGTAATCGGAGAAGCGAAAAATCAAAGATTTTCCCATGAAGAAGGAAAACGGCTAAACGAGCTTTAGATAAATTTAATTGAGAATATATTTATGTAACTTCATCCTTTACAACACTGAGAATGCTAAATAACGATCGTCTTTTTTTATTTTTCAATAAAGAGTTTCCTTTTAACAAAGAAGAGCTGGAGGAATTCATCAATACCTTTACTGTTAAGACATTTAGGAAAAATGATATACTGCTCAATTTTGGAGATACGGAAAAGAATTACGATTTTTAGATAATGGAGTGGTAAGAGAATTTTATTCTTCAGACGGACGAGAAAAAAATATTGATTTCCATTTACAGTCAAGTTTTATTACTGATTTTGTGTCTCTTAATCATTCTGCACCAACCAGAAAACACCAACAGTGTCTTACTGATATTACTCTCAGAAGTTTATCTCTGGAAAAATTTAAAGAATTTACCAATAGATACCAATGTGGAAAACTCTTTATTGATACCATTTTCCAGAGAATTATTGATAAAAAAGAAGATTCCCAGTACCATCAATTTATAAAGTCACCAGAAGAGCTGTATCTGGATATTTTTTAAAAAAAACCAGAGTGGCTTCATCAAATCCCTCAATATCACCTTGCATCGTATTTGGGAATTACTCCTGAAACTCTCAGCAGAATAAGAAAGCGCATTTCTTGATTTTAATCAATCAAAAATAATATTGCTGTTTCTACCTTTGCAAGTATATTTAAAACAACTAAAGATGAAAATACATCATTTGAGAAATGCAACATTGGTCATAGAAACAGGTAATAAAGTGATTCTGGTAGATCCGATGCTTGGTAAAAAAGGAACAGCAGGTCCTACTTTCACGCTGTTCCGTTTTAAACCTCAAAGAAATCCTATTGTAGATCTGCCGAATAATGCGATGGAAATTGTAGACAAAACAACCCATTGCCTGTTGACACATCTTCATCCCGATCATCTGGATAAAGAAGCAGAAAATTTTCTGAGATCAAGACAAATTCCTGTAATCTGTAGCGTAAAAGATGAGAAAGCATTACGACAAAAGGGTTTAAATATTTCTCAAACTGTTAATTATTGGGAAGAAACTGGATTTTTAGGTGGAAAAATACAGGGAATTCCTGCTGTTCACGGATACGGATTTGTAGCAAAACCAATGGGAAATGTGATGGGATTTTATATCGAACTGCCCAATGAAAAATCTGTCTAGCTGAGTGCAGATACGATTTACACAGAAGATGTTCATCAAGTTTTGACTCAGCTAAAGCCTGAAATTGCTGTAGTCGCCTGCGGAACTGCTCAACTGGATGTTTTTCAGCCGTTGCTTATGACTATGGAAGATATTTTGAAATTTGTAAAGAATGCACCCAATCAGGTAATAGCCAATCACTTGGAAGCTGTTAATCACTGTCCTACCAAAAGGGAAGATTTAAGAAAAACGATAGATAAAATTGGCTTAACAGAAAAGATTTTTATCCCTAAAGATGGAGAAAGTAAGGTTTATTAAATTTAAAACTCTTGGGAAAGTCCAGTAATAAGTAGAAAGACAATAAAAATATTTTTAAAACATACTTTACAATAAGAAAATTAAATTCATTTCGAGAGTCTATAAACTTCGACTTGATTCAACCTGAAATATTTAAACACTGCTTTTATTTAAAAACATCAGTTTGAATCAAGCCGAAGTTTAAAAACATTTAAATTTTACATTCTTTTATCTTTCAGCATCCAAGGAACAATGAAATAAAAACCTGTTGCGATGATGGTTGATAAAACTCCGGTTCCGATCCATAAAATACTGAATCCGAATTTTTCAGCAATCAAAGTTCCTAAATATGGCGTAATGATGAATGCTATCGAAAAAGAAATTCCATTCAAACCCATATACGCTCCTTTGTTATTTTTTCCTGATCTTAAAGATGTAATGGTTGACATAAATGGTAATGCCCAAATTTCTCCTACAGACAATAAAGTGAGCGAAATAATCAATGTAATCATACTGTAATCAAAACCAAGCATTGCGTAAGAAAGTCCGCAAATAAAAGTTCCCAAAAACATTGTTCTGGCCAGATTGAGGTATTTTTCGGCAATCTGAACAAGTCCCATTTCCAGCAAAACTACTATAAAACCGCTGTAAGCCAAAAGATAACCAATGTTTTGCTGACTTAGATGCGCCGTGTCTTTGTAAAAAATCGTCAAGGTACTGAACAGCTGAAAGAAACAGATAGAAAACAACATACAAAAGAAACAATAGATCAAAAATTTACCGTCTCGGTAAGGCGAATTTTCTTTTTTAAATTCTAATATTTCTTTTACTTGCTTCGCTTTTATTTTTGCCAGTTTATTTCTTTTATAAAAAAACCAAATGTAAATTACCCCTGCCAAAAATGCTCCCAATGCATTGCTGTAAAACAGAAACTCATAAGAAATGGCTGATAAAATTCCGCCTAAAGCAGGACCTATTGAAAATCCTAAATTCACTGCCATTCGGTTGAGTGAAAATGCTCTCGTTATATTTTCGGGTTTTGCATATTTTGTAATGGCAACAGAATTTGCAGGTCGAAACGAATCGCTTACAATACTTTGCAGTAAAATAATCAGCGCAACTCCTGCTTCCGTTTTAAAAAGCGGAATAATACAAAACAAAGGAACACTTAATAACAAACTGAGATACTGCACTTTGTACTCTCCTATTCTGTCTGTTATAAAACCGCCTAACCAGGATCCTATTACAGATCCGATTCCGAAAAAGCTAAGTACAATTCCTGTATTTTCTATGCTGAATTTAAGATGTGCAGTCATATATACTCCCAAAAACGGAAGCACCATAGAGCCGGAACGATTGATGAGCATTACCAACGCCAACATCCAGCTTTCTTTTGAAAGTCCTTTGTAAGAACTTGTATATAATTGTATAAGTTTCACAATTTTTATTTTTTTTGATTAATAATTGTGTCTGAATTTTAAAATTTCTGCAAAATTTATCATTCGGTGGGAATCCAGATTTATCCTGTATAAAATGTCTTTCAACCAAACTACGGTGAGATTCCTACGAAATGACAAATGTGATGGTGATTTTTTTATTCTTAAAATAGATTATTTGATTCACTTACGAAATAAAAAACAGGACTTAAAAAATTAAGCCCTGTTTCATTTATAGATATAAATAAATTTTTACTCTGGCTTATAAGAGTCTTTTAATGTAACCGTTCTGTTGAATACCATTTTGGAATCTGTTGAATCCTGATCCTTCGTAAAATATCCAATTCTCTGAAACTGAAGTGGTTCTCCTACAGCAACATCTTTAAGACTTGGCTCTGCAAATCCCTGAATAACTTTCATTGAATCCGGATTGATGAAATTTAAAAAATCAACATCTTTCTCCGCATCAGGTTGCTCTACAGTAAATAAATGATCATACAATCTTACATCTACAGGAATTGCGTGCTGTGCAGAAACCCAGTGTAAAGTACCTTTTACTTTCCTCAGACTTTCTTCAGTACCACTTCCGGACTTAGATTTATCGTCATAAGTTGCATAGATAGTCGTAATTTCTCCGTTCTCGTCTTTATCTACTCTTTCCGCTTTAATGATGTAAGCAGATTTTAAACGGACTTCACCACCCAATTTTAGTCTGAAGAACTTTTTGTTGGCCTCTTCCTGAAAATCTTCACGCTCAATATATAATTCTCTTGAAAAAGGAACTTCTCTTGTGCCTGCATTTTCCTGCTCAGGATTGTTCTCAGTTTCAAGCCATTCTTCTTTTCCTTCCGGATAATTCTCAATCACAAGTTTAACAGGATCTACTACTGTCATCACACGTTTTGCAACTTTGTTTAAGTCTTCACGCACGCAGAAATCCAATAGCTGAATAGAGATAAGATTTTCCCTTTTGGCAACACCCACTTTATCAATAAAATTTCTGATAGAAGTCGGGGTAAATCCTTTTCTTCTCATTCCGGAAATGGTAGGCATTCTTGGATCGTCCCAACCCGAAACTACATTTTCGGCAACCAGCCTTTGCAGTTTTCTTTTAGAAGTAATCATGTAAGAAACATTCATCCTTGCAAATTCTCTTTGCTTGTTTTTCACCTTACCTTCTTCATATACCTGATCCAGATACCAGTTATACAACGGTCTGTGATTTTCAAACTCCAAAGAACACAATGAATGCGAAATTTGTTCGATATAATCAGATTCACCATGCGCCCAATCGTACATTGGATAAATTTTCCATGCAGTTCCTGTTCTGTGATGAGGTTTATTCAAAATTCTATACATAACGGGATCACGCATATTCATATTCGGTGAAGTCATGTCGATTTTTGCACGTAGAGACATAGAACCGCTTTCGAATTCTCCGTTTTTCATTCTTTCGAATAAGTTTAAAGATTCTTCTACCGGTCTGTTTCTATAAGGAGATTCTATTCCCGGTTCTGCAGGATTTTTTCTCTGTTCTGTAATTACTTCAGAAGGCTGCTCGTCTACATACGCTTTTCCTTCTTTTATCAACTGAACTGCCCAATCGTAAAGCTGCTGGAAATAATCTGATGCATACAAAACTTTATCCCATTTGAAACCTAACCATTCTACATCTTTCATGATAGAATCTACAAATTCCTGCTCTTCTTTTTCAGGATTTGTATCGTCGAAACGAAGGTTTACAGGAGCATTGTATTTCTCGCCCAAACCAAAGTTGATGCAGATCGCTTTTGTATGACCTACATGTAGATAACCATTGGGTTCCGGCGGAAAACGGAAACGGATTTGATCATTGCTCATACCGTTTGCCAAATCATCTTCTATAATTTGCTCAATAAAATTGAGTGATTTTTTTTCTTCTTCCATTGCAGTAAACTTACATTGTTGCCTGATTTTACAACAATCTGCAAATTTAAGAAAATTTAAGGTTTAAAAAAAGTTATATTTTAATATTAAATTCACAAATAATTGAAGATTTATTCCGAACTTTACATCACCAAAATCAATTTAACAAATTATTAATGATTATTGTGTACTTTCAGTAATTGATGCATTATCTTTTAACAAAGTATTTAAATGCAAATTCTGATTTCTTTTTGAAGACCTTTCAATATACCATTCTCTTGATAAAATTGTTAGATTATTAAATTGGTACAACATTTGCCTGCAACGGTAATGTCAAACTTTAAATAAACCAAAACTATTATAAACGCTATGAAAAAAGTAAAACGAACATTTTCTTATCTTTTAGAATGCATTAAAAATGCGATGTTCATTAAAAAAGATGTGATTTAATCACTTAGCTTAACCCGATAACTTTATTTATTGATCAAAAACTATCCTTTAAAAAACAGTCTGTCACCATTTAGCAATAAACTACTTTCAAAATTATTGGTAAAAAGACTTCCTGTACCCAGTCCTTGAGGCATTTTATTACCTTTTGTAAAAGTATATTGAGAAATGGCATTTAAGCCTATATTGCTTTCCAATGCAGACGTTATCCACCATCCTATACCAAGTTGTTCAGCTAGAGATACCCACTCATCACATCCGGTAAAACCTCCTACCAATGACGGTTTTAAAATAATATATTGCGGATTAATAGTTCTTAAAAGCTCTTTTTTACTATCTAAATCAACAATACCAATCAATTCTTCGTCCAAAGCAATCGGAGTTGGAGTATGCATACATAATTTTGCCATATCATTCCAGTTTCCTGCTTTTATAGGCTGTTCTATAGAATGTATATGTAATTCTGAAAGTTGTTTTAAAACAAGTTCAGCTTCATCAAAAGTAAATCCTCCGTTTGCATCAACACGCAACTCTAATTTTTCGTGCGAAAATTTTTCTCTTAGTTTTTGAAGAATTTCATGTTCCGAATTCCAGTCAACTCCTATTTTTAATTTGATACAATGAAAACCTTGCTCTAGTTTTTCCAGAATCTGTTCTTCCATGTAGCCAATATCTCCCATCCAGATAAGTCCGTTGATCATCATCGATTCAGATCCATTTGTGAAATCGCTTGGAAAATAGATGTTTCCACCCTGTTTCAAATTCAGAAGAGCCTGCTCATAACCCAACCAAATCGACGGAAACTCTTTCAATTCTTCTTTTAAAGTATGAAAATCCTTAGAAATGTTTTCGCAAAGCCATTGTAGCTTTTCCTCATAATCGGGTCTGTCATCAAAACTTAACCCACGAAAAATACCACACTCACCTATTCCTTTTTTTCCGTTTTCCGAGATTTCAAGAATAAAGGTTTCCTTTTCATACAAAACGCCTCGAGATGTTCCACTCGGGCGTTTGAATTGTAATAAATATCTGTAATATTCTGCTTTCATTTACTTTACACTGTCTATTCGCATAAACTCTTCTGCTTTTTCCACCATATCTACACTTCCGCAGAAAAATGGTATCCTCTGATGGAGTTCGGTAGGCTCAATTTCCATAATTCTTCGGAAACCATCGGTTGCTTTTGCTCCGGCCTGTTCAGCCAGAAACGCCATCGGATTACATTCATAAAGCAATCTCAATTTTCCATTAGGAGCCTGTGAATAAGACGGGTACATATAAATTCCGCCTTTCAGCATATTTCTGTGGAAATCTGCAACCAGCGAACCGATATATCTTGAAGTATAAGGTCTGTCTCCTTCTTCCATCTGGCAATATTTCAGATAATTTTTTACTCCCTGAGGAAATTTAATATAATTCCCTTCATTGATAGAATAAATTTTACCTGTTTTTGGGAACATCATATTGGGATGAGAAAGATAATAAGTCCCTAAAGAGGGATCTAATGTAAATCCGTTTACACCATTACCTGTAGTATAAACAATCATTGTAGAAGAACCGTAAATTACATATCCTGCTGCAATCTGGTTGATTCCTTTTTGTAAGAAATCTTCTAACTGTACCGGAGTTCCCGGCTCTGTAACTCTTCTGTAAATAGAAAAAATAGTTCCTACAGAAACATTCACATCAATGTTTGAAGAACCATCAAGAGGATCTATTAAAACTACATATTTACTAAGATGTCCGTTTTCTCCGCATTTGATATCGATAAAATCATCATTTTCTTCTGATGCAATACCACAAACCACCTCTCTCTGAGACAGTGCAGTGATAAAAATATCATTTGCAATTACATCTAGCTTTTGCTGCTCTTCACCCTGAATATTCTGATTGCCTGCAGCACCTGTGATATCTACAATTCCTGCTTTGTTTACTTCTCTGTTAACAACTTTTGAGGCCAGTCTTATTGCACTTAGAAGACGCGAAAATTCACCGGTAGAATATTGAAAATCATCCTGCTTATCGATTAAAAATTCACCTAAAGTCTGTAATGGTTGGTCTGACATTTTTCTATTTTTACTTTACTGCCAAATTTCGTAAAAATTATCAGACGGGAAAGAATTTTCTTTTAAATTAGTTAAATATTTGATTTTTAATGAATTAAACCTAAATTATTTATTCCAAATATAATTATGCAGTAATTATTAATCACCAAATTGTGCTCTTTCATATCTCACCGTAAATTTATAATTTTGACGTTTCTAAAAATTTATTTAATCTAACCATTTTATTTTTACTATTTAATGAAAATTTTCAAGTTTGGTGGAGCTTCGGTGAAAGATGCCGAAAGTGTGAAGAATGTATCTATGGTTTTAAAAAGCCAGGGATTTGAAAAGTGCTTGCTTGTAATTTCCGCAATGGGAAAAACAACAAACGATTTGGAAAAAGTAGTTGAACTTTATTTCAAAAAAAGACGACTACCAAACTGAAATAGAAAAAATAAAACAGAAACATATTGAAATTGCCACAGGGCTTTTTCAGAACAGCCATGTGGTTTTCGACGAAATCAACTTATTTTTTGATGACATCGTTTCATTTTTTAAGAAGAAATAAATCTCCCAATTATAACTTTGTTTACGATCAGGTGGTAAGCTGCGGAGAAATGATCTCTACCAAAATCGTCAGCGAATACCTGAATGATATACAGTTTATCAACCAATGGCTGGATGCAAGAGATTATATTAAAACAGATGATTCTTACAGAGACGGAGTGGTAAACTGGCAGAAAACAGAAGAATTTATTGCCACATTAAACCCTGCAATATGCTATGTAACTCAAGGTTTTATTGGTTCAGACGATAATAATTTCACGGTAACTCTGGGAAGAGAAGGTTCAGATTATTCTGCTGCAATTTTTGCGTATTGCTTAAATGTCGAAGCCATGACAATCTGGAAAGACGTTCCCGGTGTAATGACAGGAGATCCCAGAAAATTTGAAGACGTATTTTTACTTTCCAATATTTCTTACGAGGAAGCTATAGAAATGGCGTATTACGGTGCAAGTATCATTCACCCGAAAACATTACAGCCTTTACAGCAGAAAAACATTCCTTTTTATGTGAAATCCTTTGTAGATCCTACAAAAGACGGAACCAAAGTAGGCGCTTCCGAAAAAAATCAGCACGAAGAATCTTACATCCTGAAAGAAAACCAAACCTTACTTAAAATCTCCACGAGAGATTTCTCTTTCATCGCGGAAGATCACATGAGTCTGGTTTTCGGATATTTATCTAAATATAAAATTAAAGTTTCTTTGATGCAGAACTCTGCAATTTCTTTAGCTTTATGTCTGGAAGACAAATTTTTAAAGATCGATGAGCTGAATGAAGAACTTCAAAAAGTATTTAAAACTGATGTGATAAAAAATGTATCTTTATTTACCGTGAGAAATGCAAAAATGGAAAATATCGGTAAATTTTATCAGGAAAAAAGTGTATTATTGGAACAGATTGCCAAAAATACACTTCAAATGGTAACACAATAAAACTAATCTCGACTAAAAACACATGAGTTTAATTTCGAAAAATGATTTAATCAAAGCTTCCGGCTTAAGCAAAATGGGATTTCTAAAGAATCCTATTGCGTCTGCTGTGATGAGCCTTGCCAAAATAAATGAAGTAAACAAGCTGTACAATAAGCTTAGAGAGAAGGAAGGCAAAGATTTTTTCGACTCATTTGTAAGAGAAAGAAATTTAAGTTATATCGCATTTGCAGAAGATTTAGCAAAAATTCCAAAGACAGGATCTTTTATATTGGTTTCCAATCATCCTCTTGGTGCAATCGACGGGATTTTGATGTGCAAGGTTTTATCTGAAGTTCGCCCGGATTTTAAAGTGATGGGTAACTTTCTTCTGGAAAAAATAGAACCGATGGAGCCTTATGTAATTCCGGTAAATCCTTTTGAAGGAAGAAAGGACATCCGCAACAGCTCTACCGGAATGCGTGAAACATTAAAGCATCTTCAAAACGGAGGCTGCGTAGGAATTTTTCCCGCAGGTGAAGTTTCAAACAAAAATAATCCTTATGGCGAAATCTTAGATAAAGAATGGGAAAAACCAGCCTTAAAGCTTATAAAAATGGCTAAAGTTCCCGTTGTACCTATGTATTTTCATGCAAAGAACAGCACGCTTTTTTATCAGGTTTCAAAAGTACATCCTAGTCTGCAGACCTTAATGTTGCCTGCAGAAATGATGAATGACAGGGAAAAACCAATCAGGATAAGAATTGGAAAACCCATTACGGTAAAAGCGATGGACGATATGGAAACCATCGAAGAATTAGGCGAATTTCTGAGACGTAAGGTTTACATGATGAAATCTTACTACGAAAAAAGAAAATCTCTTGCACAGGCAATTAATTTAAAGAATTTATCTTTAAAATTTCAGCTATTAAGAGAAGAAAACATCGTTCAGAATATTATTGATGAAACTCCTAAAGAAGATATTTTAAAAGACATCAACAAGCTGAAAGGCACTGATAAAATGCTTTTCAGCAATGGTAATTACGAGATTTACTTCACTCCTTATGATCAGATTCCGTCGGTGATGAGAGAGATCGGAAGACAGCGTGAACTTACTTTCCGTGCAGTGGGAGAAGGCAGCAATTTGCCTTTTGATCTGGATGAGTATGATAAACATTACCACCATCTTTTTCTGTGGGATAATGCCGCAGAAAAACTTGCAGGAGCTTACAGAATGGCTCTTGGTAAAGATGTGATGAAGAAAAGCGGAATTAAAGGGTTTTACACCAGTTCACTGTTTGAATTTGAGCAGGATATTCATCCGTTCTTCAAAAAAGTGATTGAGATGGGAAGAGCTTATATCCGTGAAGAGTATCAGCAAAAACCGCTTCCACTATTTCTTTTATGGAGAGGAATTGTGCATGTCTGTCTGAGAAATCCGGATCATAAATTTTTGATGGGTGGTGTAAGTATTTCAAATAAATTTTCGGAATTTTCAAAATCGTTGATGATTGAATTTATGCGTTCCAATTATTATGATTCTGCAGTGGCACAATATATTACACCGAGAAACGAATACAAAGTAAAATTGAGAGACAGAGACAAAAATCTGTTCTTTGATGAAATGGAATCTGATCTTAATAAGCTTGATAAAATCATTGATGATCTGGAACCTGAATTGAGACTGCCTGTTTTGATTAAAAAAATACATCAAGCAAAATGCGAAAGTAATTGCGTTCAATGTTGATCCCAACTTCAATGACGCGATTGACGGATTGATGTACATCCGAATAAGCGACCTTCCTGAAAGCACGATAAAACCTGTACTTGAGGAAATGAGTGAACAAATAAGAAAAGAACAGGAAAATAATACTCCTGAAAATCAGTAAGTTTTAATTTTTAGTTAAAAAAGTACCGTTAATACTTGCTTCATATATCAAAACTTACTACTTTTGCATCACTTTAAAACAACGAAGTAACAGAATGGTTTCTTAGCTCAGTTGGTAGAGCAATGGATTGAAAATCCATGTGTCCCTGGTTCGATTCCTGGAGAAACCACAAATCCCTCAGATTTTTCAATTTGAGGGATTTTTTTATTATTATTCTTAATTAATCTGAAGAGCTAAAATTTTAATTTAATTATTGATAAATCCACATCAGAACTGGTTTTTCAGATTTTTGAATGATAGGATCAATTTCCAGCATGGTGTTATTTGAAATGGTAGGACAACCCCATCCTTCCGGTGAACCTTCAGGAAACACATCATTATCACTCATCATATCCCAGGAATGAAAAAACGATAAATCTTTTTAAAGCATTGCTGTTGGTACTTTCTAAGCCATGCATCAGATATTTTATATTAATTCCCCAATCGCTTCTGCCTCGCTCACCAATCTTATATTTTCCTAATGAAGAAAGATGACTCCCGTCTTCGTTACTGAAAGCAGGATTAGCTTTAGAATTATCACGACTCCACGAATTTTGTCCACAACCGTGACCAACGAGAAATTTTTTAGATATTCTATTTTCTTTAAAATCCCAGACCATAAAACGTTTAACTCCAGAGTGCAAACTCATATCAATTAAAATACAAATATCTGTATTCATTTTTTTGCCTTTACAAAAATCAAGAGCTTCCTGTGCTTTCTTTTTAGTCTTATTTAAATCTAATTCGGGCTTCTTTTCCGATGCTGTTGAGTTTGCAGTAATGATTGTGCTAAAAACATTTTTTGATTTGTCATTACAAGACAAACATACAACCATCAAGAAAAGTAAATAGAAAATTCTCACTGTGTTTTTATTTATAATGTAAGAAAATTCCATAGTCAGTCGGAGTCCAGAGTGCTGCTTTTTGTCCTGCGGCTTTCAGAGCATTATTAGACCATGTATTGCACGTATTCAGAAAACTATATCTTCCCTGTGCATCATAAAAAGCATCATTATTTCCGTAAACAGCATTTGTAGGAATTAAAATATAATTTCCGTTTTGATCTCGGTCAAATTTAGCATCAACAAATTTCACCAACTCTTTATATTGATTTTTGCTGATCATGATTTTTTTACAGTCTTCTGCTTCTGTCATGGTTTTGTAATAAGTACAGTGCATCGCAGATTCGCTTAGCCAGAAAGCAGCCTTCAGAGCTGTCGAAACTTTAAGATCTGCCCAAGTAGGAGTATCCAGATAAAAACCTTTGTCACCCCATCCTATTCCAACATAGTTGTAGTCTGTTTTCTTAGATTTTGTGTTTGCAAAAGGAATTTTAGAACTCCAGTCTATAATATCGTTTTTCACAGGCATTACAATATCTGTATGGACGCCGTTGGTATAAATATAAATAGGAATCTCCTTTTTGTCGCCATCTTCTTTTGCAGAAACTTCAATAAAAGGTAGAAGATAACCAAAAAGAGCATAAACAACAATAACTCCTACAATGATTCCTAGCGTTTTCAGAATATAGATGAATATAATTTTCGCACTCATGTTTTTTAATTATAGATGAATAAAATTTAATTTTCAATATTTCGTAAAAGTATTTGTTTTAATTGGAAAAATAAGTAAATTTAAATGTCAAATTTTCACAAATATGCACAAAACCAACAAATCTCAGAAAAGATTAAAAGTAAGAGTAAAAACAGCTCCCAAAAGAGTACAGAAAAAACGTTGATTATTAGAGATTTTTATCTTCTGAAAGTCAATTTTTTATTTTAAAGAAAAGAGTTTTTTATTTCTCTTGAATTTTTCTTTACACTTTTCTTAAAGCCTAAAACTTTAAGACAGATCAACAAACCTTTTATCTTGGAATCTAAAATTCCAGAAAGGATATTTATCTTAAAAAGTCTTCAAATTAAATTAAGATTTGTTTAGAAATTCGATATTTCTCTTCAGTCCGGCAAATTTTGTTCTTTTAACAGGTGACTTTCTGAAAATTTCTGAAAATATTTCCTGTGTAAGTTCTTTCCATTCTCTTTTTTTGAAGTTTTTTAAAAATTCATTTGGTTTGAATCTGCTTTGAAGATTTGGCGCAGAGAAGCGATTCCACGGACAAACATCCTGACAAATATCGCAGCCAAACATCCAATCTTCCATTTTATCTTTAAAATAATCCGGAATTTCTTCTTTCAGTTCTATCGTAGCATAAGAAATACATTTGCTTCCATCAATAATTTTGTCTGAAACAATTGCATCTGTAGGACACGCATCAATACATTTTCTGCAACTTCCGCAATGGTCTGTCGTCTCGTTGTCGGCAATCAATTCCAAATCACAAATGATTTCAGCTAAAAAATAAAACGAGCCACTTTGTTTTGTAATTAAATTCGCATTCTTTCCTACCCAACCAATCCCAGATTTTTTCGCCCAGCTTCTTTCGAGAACAGGCGCAGAATCTACAAAAACCCGAAAAGGAAAATCTCCGATTTCCTGTTGTAATTCAGCAACCATTTCGCGAAGAATTTCTTTAATTACTTCATGATAATCTTCTGCATAAGCATATTTTGAAATTTTAAAATTTTCTAATGTAGAAATTTTCTCTTCCGGAAAATAGTTGTACGACAGCGAAATCACAGATTTGGAACCTTCAACCAGCAATCTCGGATCAAGTCTTTTATCAAAATGATTTTCCATATATTTCATCTCACCATGAAAATTATTTTTGAGCCATTTTTCCAAATGTGGTGCATCTTCTTCCAGAAAATCTGCCTTTGAAACACCACAATTTTGAAACCCGAAACTTTTGGCTTTGGATTTTATCAGTTGAGTATATTTTTCGGCAGTTGAATTCATAATTTTACCTTGCAAAACTAAGATTATTTTATAAATTTGTTAGTCTTTGGAATAATGAAAAATTCATGATCCTTATTATCTAAATTTTAACTCTAAATTATCAAATATTATGTCATTAGCAGAAGTTTTAAAATCAGGAAATTACCACTTAGTAGATGTACGTGAACCGATGGAACTTGAAATGGACGGAAGCATCGACGGTGCAAAAAACATTCCTTTAGGTGAAGTAGAAGACAGAAAAGAGGAAATTTTATCTGTTGAAAAGCCAGTCGTTTTATTCTGCAGAAGCGGAAACAGAAGCGGAAAAGCTTTAGAATTCCTACAATCTCAGGGTTTGAAAGATGGTTATAACGGCGGTGGATGGGCTGAATTGAAAGCACATCTGGAAGCAAATCAAGGAACTTTTTAAGTTCCTTTTTTTTATCTTTAATTATGAATTTAAAAGAAAGATTTTTCCGGATTTGTTTCGATTATACTAAAAATGAAACTCTTATTGAAAATTTGTGGCATGAAATTGAAAAGAAATATTCTGAAAAAGGAAGACATTATCACAATCTGAATCATCTGGAAAATATGTTTTCTGAGCTTGAGCCAGTGAAAGATAAAATCCTGAACTTCAACAATATTTCGTTTTCTGTTTTTTACCATGATGTGATTTATGATGCCACATCAAAAATGAATGAAGAAAAAAGTGCTGAATTTGCAAAATCAAGACTTCAAACATTAGGCTTAAATGAAATTGATCTTGCTGAAATTTTAGAACAAATTTTAGCTACAAAATCTCATCAAAAGTCATACAAAACAGATATTAATTATTTGATGGATGCAGATTTATCTGTTTTAGGAAAAGATACTCAAACTTATTTAGGCTATACTAAACAGATAAGAAAAGAATATTCTATTTATCCTGATTTTCTATATAATCCCGGAAGAAAAAAGGTTTTAAAGCAATTTTTGGAGCTGGAAAACATATTTAAAACAGAAGATTTTAGGAATAAATATGAACTTCAGGCGAAAGAAAACATTGGATTTGAATGGAAGAGTCTATGAATTTTTTCATTGTGATTTATATTCTAACCACCCCGTCAAAAATTCTTTGAATTTCTGCCCCCTTCAAAGAAGGGGAATTCTTATTGTTTTATTTTATTAAACTAAATTATATAAATTAAAATTTAGGCATTCTAGCCTCTTCAAATTCTCTTAAAAGATTAGCGAAAACAGTTTCTACAGGTAAAACTTCGTTAATCAAAGCAGAAACCTGACCGATTTCTAATTCGCCATCTTCTAGGTCGCCTTCAAACATTCCGCGTTTTGCTCTTGCCCTTCCCAATGCTGCAACTAAAGACTCAGAATTTCTTCCTGCGTTATAGATTTCTTCAAGTTCATTAAAAAATTTATTTTTCACCATTCTTACAGGAGCCAGTTCTTTTAAAGTCAAATGTGTATCTCCTTCATTCAGTTCAGTAATTTTTTTCTTCCAGTTATCGTGTGCGCTTGCTTCAACAGTTGCGGCAAAACGGCTTCCGATCTGAACTCCGTCTGCGCCCAAAATCATTGCTGCCTTCATTTGCGAACCTAAAGCAATTCCACCTGCCGCAATCAATGGTTTTGATATATGATTTTTCACATTTGGAATAAGACAAAAAGTAGTGGTTTCGTCTCTTCCGTTGTGACCTCCTGCTTCAAATCCTTCGGCAACAATAGCGTCGACTCCCGCATCTTCACATTTAATAGCAAATTTCGTTGAAGAAACAACGTGAGCAACTTTCAAACCTTCTTTCTGAAGAGTTTCAGTATAAGTTTTGGGACTTCCGGCAGAGGTGAAAACTATTTCCACTTTTTCTTCCAGAATAATATTAATGATTTCTTCTAAATTCGGGTAAAGCAAAGCGACATTCACTCCAAATGGCTTACTGGTAGCTTTCTTGCATTTCTGAATATTTTCGCGTAAAATATCAGGATACATACTCGCAGATCCAATTAAACCTAATCCTCCGCAGTTGGAAACCGCAGATGCCAATCTCCAGCCAGAATGCCAAATCATCCCACCCTGAATGATAGGATTTTGTATATTAAACAGTTCGGTGATTCTGTTCTTACTTTCCTGCATGTCATGAAGTTTTTTTGCTGAATTGAAATCTATAAAATTGCTCATGCTGTAAAAATACTAAAAACTGAGATTCTATAATCATTCCGAATGATTTTTACATAAAAAAACCTCCAGAAATCTGAAGGTTTTGCTTTTTATTTTTTGATGGATTCTTTTTTCCAGTTTCCTCTAAAATCACATGAGTCGTATCGACCGTCTAATGATATAAAAGTTGTTGATATTTTTGAATTTACAAATTTCTCAACCATTTCGCCCTGCTTTTTTCGAAGAGCCATTTGTTTTATCCTGTCGTAATCTGTTTCCAGAGTGATCTGGTGAGCAGGAATTACATCTTCAATTTTGATGATTTTCACCACTTTTCTTTTTCTGTCATCTTCATCCTCAAAAGCAGAAGTAATATCGCCCTTATTTAAACCTGCCAATTCGTAGCTGATTGTTCCGGGTACACTTTCTCTTTCGATCTTATTGGAACCATCTGCCCCGGCAATTACTCCGGCGTTGAATTTTGTTCTTTTATCATCAGAAAATTTAAAAGAAGCATCTTTGAATGTTATCTTTTCAGCTAAAATCAATCCTCGGATACTGTCCAGTTTTTTCTTAGCAGTCTTTATTTCATCTTCTGTAGGTGTTGCCATCAAAAGAATATGTCTTGCATCATAAGCTTTACCAGATTTTTTCACCAACTGAATGATGTGATATCCAAATTCTGATTCAATAGGATCTGAAATTTCACCTTCCTGAAGATTTAAAGCAGCAGCTTCAAACGGTTTTACCATTTGCCCTTTGAAAACGTTTTTCATCAAACCGCCGTTGGGTGCAGAACCCGGATCTTCAGAGTAAATTCTTGCCTGGCTTTCAAAACTTTCTCCTCCTGCGATATCAGCTTTTATTTTTTTTAGTTTATTAATCAGTTCATCTTTGTGAGCTTCCGTCAATTTAGGATTCATCACGATCTGAGAAATAGAAACTTCATCCTTTATTTCCGGCAACTGAGCTTTATAAAGATTGTAAAAGTCTGTTACTTCATTGGGAGTAACATCGGCTTTATCTGTAATTCTCTGATATTTTGCCTGACCGTAATACGTATCTGTATCTATCTTTTCGATAGCATTTTTCATCTCGTATCCTGTTCTGAATTTGTAGGCCGCCAACATAGATTTTTCGTCAGGAAACTGAGAAAGCAATTGGTTGTATTTAGCATTTGCCTGATCTTTGATTGCCGCAGAACGGTTCTCTATCAAGGTATCTTTCTTAGCTTCAAAAACAAGAAATTTGTTATTGATAAGATTCTCAAGAAATTCACACTTGCTTGCTGTACCGGCACCCTGCTGTTTTGCATAATTCATCTGTTCCTCTACATCAGATTCGAGAACAATTTCATTGCCTATCACAGCCGCAATACCGTCTATTAATTGACCCGGCTTTAGCTGAGCATTCACTTTTGTTGAAAACAACAAAGTAAAAATCCCAAAAAGAAAAGCAATTTTTAATTTATTTATCATTGTACTATTTTAAACGAGTTGCAAATTTATAATTCTTAGCGAATTACACTCAATTTTTTTATTATAAATATTTCTTAAAAAGCTGTAATTATTGCAACTCCACATCAAAAGTCGTTAATTCTTTGAATTCTCTTAATCTGCTGAACATATCGGCTTCTGTAACTTCCTCTATTCTTTCTGTTCCGAATTTTTCTACGGTGAAAGATGCCATTGCAGAACCTACAATTAAAGCAGACTTCATAGTTTCAAAATCGAACTTTCCTTTTTTAGCCAAATACGCCGCAAAACCACCTGCAAAAGTATCTCCCGCTCCTGTAGGATCGAAAACTTCTTCCAGTGGAAGCGCAGGAATCGCAAATATTTTATCATCATGGAAAAGAATAGCACCATGCTCACCTTTTTTTGATGATAACAAACTTAGGACCCATTGTATGGATTACTTTCGCCGCTTTTACTAAAGAGTATTCTCCAGAAAGCTGTCTTGCCTCTTCATCATTTATGCTGATTACATCAATTTTAGCAATCATATCTTTTAAAATATCCATTGCAGAATCCATCCAGAAATTCATGGTATCCAGAATAACTAATTTAGGACGCTGATTCATTTTTTCAAGTACAGATAACTGAACTCCAGGATGAAGATTTCCTAAAAGTAGAATTTCTGCATCCTGCATAGAATCAGGGATTTTAGGATCAAAATTTTCAAGAACATTTACTTCAGTAGCCAATGTATCTCTAGAATTTAAATCATTATGATATTTTCCGGACCAGAAAAAAGTTTTTCCATCCTTTACAATTTCCAATCCTTCAATGTTGATATTTCTCTTGTTGAACATATCAAGATGCTCCTGCGGAAAATCTCCTCCTACAACAGAAACAATCCCGGATTTTACTCCCATCACAGATGCTGTAATACCGATATATGTGGCAGCTCCTCCTAAAATTTTATCGGTTTTACCGAATGGTGTTTCTATTGCATCAAACGCAACACTTCCTACAACTAAAAGTTTCATATGTATTTTCTTATTTTTTTTAATAATCACATGCAATCTTACGATATCATATGTAATTTTTCATTTTAAAGATAGTCTGGAATCTAACGATGCCCTATCTTATAGATTTTATTTATATAATCTTAACGATTGTTATATTTAAGTTTAATTTTTCCACTCAAAAGTATCGAGCATATGCTTGATATCTTTTTTGATATAATTTATGGCAGGCGCCAAAGAATCCGGTTTTGGTCTTGTATCGAAATATAAATAAGCCGTTACAAAATGTTTTGTGCTGTCTGTAGCATAAAACTGGAGATTAGAAGCACTTTGCCCTTTTAGCTCATAAAAATTTCCGTAAACTTTTTTCTCCGGATACTGAAAAGATTTAGCATCAATAGAACTTGCCTTAATCGTATGTTCATAAACCATTTTCTCAGATTCCCTCACGTGATCTGCAAAATCACCTTTTACCGGAAAATAGGTAATGAAAACCTTTGCTTTCATCTTAGGATAGTTCATATAATACCAACAAGGCTTTTTTGCATCAACGATTTTAGCAAAATCTGAATATTCAAAAGTATACGAACAGTTTTTCTCAAATTTCTGATATTTCGGTGAGGGATATTCCAATCTCAATTCACCGTAAGGTTTTGGCTGAATCTCTTTCTCACAAGAAATAAGGAGCAGTGAAGCGAAAATAAAAATGACTTTTCTAATCATTTTGCAAAAATACAAATTACATTTTAGATTCTGGAATACAAATTTCGGGATTTCAATGAGTTTTGCTAAATGAAACATTATACCTGTCATTCCGCAAGAATCTAAACAACGATTTTAAAGTAATAATTTGAATAATAGAGTCTAGATTCCTGCGGAATGACAAATTGTATATTATTTTTATCTTTTAATTACAGAATCCTGTAAGCCGTTTGATAATTCTGAATATAGTTTTCCAAAGGTTTTGGAAACGATTTTTCGTCAGAATCTCCAACATTAGTGATTATGTAATCATTTTCATCAATAAAAGCTTTCCAAACCTCTTCTGAATCTACCTCAACATTAAAAATTTCTATACTTAAATTTTTATGAGTCAGCTTATGCTGAATATTTTTTTACACTTTTTATAAAAGGCATCAATTGATCTGAAATTTCAGGCGGAAATTCAAACAGTTTCTTCCAGATGAAATCATCTTTTCTCTGCTGAATTAAAAACTCCCCATTTCTATGGACGAAATAGTATTTTAATTCTAAATCTGTCGCTTTTACTTTTTTAGTTTTTACAGGAAATTCTGAAACTTTATGTAATGAAAAGGCCAAACAATCTTTATTTAATGGGCATTCTCCGCAAAGAGGATTTCGGGGTTTGCAGATTTCCGAACCCAAATCCATCATTGCCTGATTAAAATCTCCTGCGTTTTCCGGCATAATTAAATGTGCCAACTGCGAAAAATAATTGAAAGCTCCTGAATTGGAAATATCAAAATCATCCGCAAAAACTCTGCTCAAAACTCTGTAAAAGTTCCCATCAACGGCAGGCATTTTTCCATTAAAACAAAATACTGAAAACTGCCGCCGCAGTGTATTTCCCAACTCCTTTTAATTTTAAAATTTCTTCATAATCTGAAGGAAATTCACCACCATAATCATCAACAATCTGCTTTGAAGCTTTGTGAATATTGATCGCTCTCGAATAATATCCTAAACCTTTCCAATATAATAAAACCTCATCTTCATCCGCATTTGCCAAAGTCTGAACATCAGGAAATCTTTTGATGAAATTATTGTAATGATTTAATCCCTGAGCAATTCTTGTCTGCTGAAAAACGATCTCGCAGATCCAGATTTTGTAAGGATCTTTTGTATTTCTGAAAGGTAAATCTCTCGCATTCTGATCATACCATTGCAAAAGTTGAGTTCCTACGTGCAGAAAGTCTGATGTTTTGTTATTCTGTTCCAAAAAGCCGTCTCATTTATATCTACAAAGATAATTTATTATTTGCTGTTGTTTTATTATTTTCGAAATATGATATGTTGCTCTTACGAAGCCGTAATTTCAACGCACTATTAAATATTATAAACATGTCGCTCCTACGGAGCTAAAACTGTTCTAATTATTCGCCTGTAATTAATGTAATTCCAACAAAAAAACCGATGCTTTTAAACACCGGTTCTATTACTATTTTAAAAGGTCTAATCCTGAATATATTCTGCATCCCATTCATTTCCGTCATCTCCTTTGTGACCATCCAGTTTTATTACAAAACTTTTAGTCGGGAAATAAGGAGTCAAACGGATATCCAGCCAGACTCTGTCTTTATTGACTTTATCCTGTTCAAAACGTACAATTTTAAATTTCTCAATCAATTTATCGGCACCTTTTATACCGTCTAAAAATGTTACAATTTGTTTTCTGAGATCGTCTTCGTTTCTGGCATTCCAGTTTTCAAAAGCCCTTCTGTTGAGGAAATCAAGCAAAACTTTTGTTACGTAATCGAATACACGAACTACAGAGTAGGTCTGAAGACCAATATTATCTCCTGTGAATAGAGTTTTTGCGGAGAACGCCATGATTTTGCCATATTCATTCACCATAGGAACCAATCCCATTTTTTCCAATTGAGAAATTTCGCTTTTTTTCAATTCAAATTTTACAGCGTCAACTTCATTAATGTTACCGTGTTTTTTACCGGCTGCAACTTGCGACATCAGTGTTTTATGAATTTTTCCTGCCAGTGAAGTGGACGGCGGAAGTTCTACATTTTCTTCTTCACCTACTTCTTCAGCTCTGCCACGACCAACAAGCCAATTACAAGTCATGATAACATTACTTCTGTGCAATTCGCCACCTGTAAGATTTGCCGAGTGGAATAAATCTACCACGTCATCCGGTTTGTCAAGATTAGCAAAATCGGTAACCATCATTACCTTATTTTCGTTACAGATCTTTGCCCATTTTTCGATCACTTTATTTGATCCCAAATATCCCGGAATGGCTAAAATAGAATAGTTATCTCTAAGATCCAAACGATCATAATATTGTTTAAACTCTTCTGCGATTGCTTCGATAAACAAAGGATTATCCAGATCTGAAACCTGATCTAAACTTGCATTCACAATACTTACATTGTCGACTTTATCAAGTTCTGTGTTTTTGTAAAACTGAGCAACTGTTCTATAATTGGTTTCTAACTGACGAACTGCATCAAGTGTATTTTTTAAATTTGTTTTTAAATTCTGTTCAGCCGACTGCGCTTTCGTTTTGCAGGTATCTGCCATTTTTTCGGCAGATTCGTTGCTTCCTAAAAGCTCAACCCAAAGATTGATTTTCTGCAAGAGTTCTTTTCTTTCTTCCGCTTTGTTGGCATCATTCAGAAAAATTTCTTTTCTTGCTTTTCTGGTCGGGTTCATATTCGCAATCCCGTCTACAACAGATTCTATAAAGCCAAAGCCGCCAATTTTATTTAATTCTTCAATAGGATTTCCTTTTGGTTTTCCTGATTGCTGTTGCTGATTATGCTGTTGGCTTTCTGCAGCCTGTAATTTACTATCCATAATATCTGTGTGGTGTTTAATTATTTTTCAAGTTCCTGTGCAACTTCCTTTAAAGCTTCAATAAATGCAGCTCTTGTCTGATCGTTTTCCAGCATATTTCGCAGAATTTTGTTGGTTTTTAGCTGACGTACAATTTTGTTATATTGCTCCTGCTCCATGCTGAGTTGCTGAAGGTAATCTGATTTCTGAACAAGATTTTTGGGAGTAAAGTCTGCAAGATTTTGAAAACGAAATTCTTCTTCTACCACATTTCCGTCTTCCGCTTCGTGCTGTACAGCAACACTGGGTTGAAAATGTCTGAAAACATCGTCTACAGTTTTTAATCCTGTTACAATTTCGGGGACATAAGATTCATCTGTTGTAAGCTGGCTTACGATGAGCGATTTGTTTTCCTGAATTTCCTGAATAGCTTCATTAGCGTCGACTTTTAACTCGTTACCGCCAACGCCATAATTAAACATTGCCATATTATTATTGTTTTGTGATTGTTGATGTTGGTTTGGATCAGCAAATTTTTGACCAATCCATTGTTTAAATTTATAAAAAAACTATCACATACAAAATTTTACGATCATTTTTATGAAAATAAAACAATATCATCAACTATCGTTAAACAATAATTAATATTTCTTATATAATTCATCTGTAGAAGGATGCATTACCAACAAAAAAACGCACCTAAAAAGATGCGTTTCATATCAAGATTTATAATTTTACCAGATTTTTATTCTTTCCTCCGGCGCTTTGTAAAGTTTATCGCCCGGTTTAATGTCAAATGCTTTCATAAAACCATCCTGATTAACCAATGGACCAAAAGCTCTGAAATATCCCGGTGAATGCGGATCTGTTTTTACCTGGTTCATCATATACTGATCAGTAGATTTGGTTCTCCAGACTGTTGCCCAACTCATAAAGAATCTTTGATCCTGATTAAAACCACTTATCAATCCCGGATTTCCTTTGTCTTTAAGATACATCTGAAGGGCATCGTAAGCAACGGCTACTCCACCCAAATCTCCAATGTTTTCACCGCTTGTAAATTTACCGTTGATAAAACTTCCTTTTACAGGTTCGTAACCATTGTATTGTGCAGCTAACTGACCCACTTTTGCATCAAAGTTTTTACGATCCTGCTCTGTCCACCAGTTGTTTAAATTTCCGTCACCATCGAATCTTGAACCACTGTCGTCGAAGCCATGAGAAATTTCGTGACCGATAACTGCACCAATTCCACCAAAATTAACAGCAGCATCGGCTTTTGGATTGTAGAAAGGAGGCTGAAGAATGGCTGCAGGAAAAACAATCTCGTTATTCGACCCGCTGTAATATGCATTGACCGTTTGTGGAGACATTCCCCATTCGGTTTTATCGACTGGTTTTCCTACTTTTTCAAGACTTTTCTGGTATTGCCAAGCAGAAACATTCTGAAGATTTGAATATAAAGTTGCCCCTTGATTGGGAGCTTCCACTTTTAATTGAGAATAATCTTTCCACTGATCAGGATAAGCTATTTTTACTGTAAATTTAGATAATTTTTCCTGAGCTTTTACTTTGGTTTCAGGAGACATCCAATCCATCTCATTGATATGATTTTGGAACGATTTTAAAATGTAATCGATATACATTTCCATCTGTTGTTTAGATTCTGGAGTGAAATATTCGTCTACATATAATTTACCGAAGGCTTCACCCAGAACACCGTTTACCAAAGCCAAACCTCTTTTATCCATTGCACGCTGCTCTTTCTGACCCTGAAGATATTTAGAATAAAAATCGAAACGGATGTTGTCTAAACTTTCGCCCAAATTGCTTGCATTACCGTTTACAACATGATATTTAAGATAATCTTTCAGCAAAGGAAGATTTTTCTGAGTGATGAACTGATCCATATTCTGGTAATATTTCATCTCCCCTACAATAACTTTATCCGTATTTACTCCTGCATCTTTCAGATATTTAGCAAGATTAACGTTCTTCACCAACCCAGATAATTCAGATACATTTTTAGGATTATATCGTAAATTAGCATCTCTGTTTTGCTCTAAAGTCAGTAAGTAATTGGCTAATTGTTTCTCAAAATCGACTACATTTTTAGCTGCAGCATCAGAATTTTTATATCCTAAAACTCCAAACAACTGCGCAACATACTTCTGATATTCTGCGAGAGTTTTTGTGTTGGCTTCATTTACTTTCTGGTAGTAGTCTCTTCCCAAACCAAGATCCGGACCACCAAGATAAACAGCATTCATCTTAGAATTTTTCATATCTGCACTTACTCTCCAACCATAAAATGAGTTGTCACCAAGTTTTGTAGCGTCCAAAAGATATTTTTGTAAATCGTTTATATTTTTAATAGCATCAATTTTAGCTAAATCAGATTTGATAGGAGCAATTCCTGCGGCATTTCTCTTTTCAACATCCATGAAAGATGCATACAGGTTTTGAATTTTCTGTCCTTCAGAACCTTCAGCATATTTTTCAGTCAGAATTTTATTTAAAATACTCAACGAAGCATCGTCTACATTTTCTCTTAAAGCATTGAAAGATCCCCAACTTGCTTTATCTGAAGGAATCTGAGTAGTTTTCACCCAATTTCCGTTTACATAATTAAAGAAATCATCTTGTGGACGAACAGTAGTGTCCATATAAGATAAATTCAGTCCTTCTTCTTTGGCTTCCTGTTTTACAGGTTCTTCAACAGCAACTGTTGGTTCAGCTTTTGGGGCTTCCATATTTTTTGATGTTCCGCAAGAATTTAAAAATACAATACCGGAGAATGCAAGTATTGCAATATTTAGTTTTTTCATTAAATTAATTTTGAATTGTAATCAGTTTGATCAAATATAGTAAATTATGTTAAATCATTATGTAGATTTTAAATGAATCAAAATTATAATTTTTGAATAAAATTTGTCATTCGAAAGGAATCTATGACTGTTGAATTTTTTCATAGTTGAGATTTCTGCGGAATGACAAACTTTATACACTTTACAGAATTCCAAATGAATTAGAGAATAAATTTAAAATAAAAAAACCGCTCATTTCTGAACGGTTTTGCTATTGATTACCAGATTTTAATTCTGTCTTCCGGTTTTTTATATAATTTGTCACCAGGTTTCACATCGAAAGCTTTGTAGAAAGCATCAACATTCGTCAACGGACCAAAACTTCTGAAATATCCAGGAGAATGCGGATCTGTTTTCACTTGGTTTACCATATATTTTTCGCTTGATAAAGTTCTCCAAACTGTTGCCCAGCTTAGGAAGAATCTCTGATCCTGAGTATAACCACTGATTACACCCGGATTTCCTTTATCTTTCAAATACATTTGTAACGCATCATAAGCGATATTTACTCCACCTAAATCTGCAATATTTTCACCGTTTGTGAAAGTTCCGTTTACGAAAGTTCCTTTTACAGGCTCATATTTGTCATACTGTGCAGCCAAAGCTTTTGTTGCTTTTTCAAAGTTGGCTTTATCTTCCGGAGTCCACCAATCCACCAGGTTTCCTTCTGCATCAAACTGAGCACCAGAATCATCAAAACCGTGGCTGATCTCGTGACCGATAACCGCACCGATTCCACCAAAATTAACCGCAGCATCAGCTTTAGGATTAAAGAAAGGAGGCTGAAGAATTGCAGCTGGGAAAACAATCTCATTATATACCGGATTGTAATACGCATTTACTGTCTGAGGAGTCATTCCCCATTCTGTTTTATCTACAGGTTTTCCGATTTTTTGCCAAATCTTTATTGTATTGCCATTCTGCAATATTCTGAAGATTTGAATATAGATTTCCTCCTTTAGATTCCGGAGTGATATTCAATTTAGAATAATCTTTCCATGTATCCGGATAAGCAACTTTTACAGTAAATTTATTCAGTTTCTGCATTGCTTTTTCCTTGGTTGTAGAAGACATCCAAGCTAGATTATTGATGTGAACTGCAAAACTTTTCTTCAAGTAATCAATCAGTTCCACCATTTGAGCTTTTGCTTCAGCCGGGAAATATTTTTTCTACATACAATTTACCGAAAGCCTCACCCAAAGAACCGTTGATTAGCTCATACCCTCTTTTGTTTAAAGCTCTCTGCTCTTGCTGACCTCTTAAATATTTGCCATAGAAAGCAAACTTAGTATCTCCTAATTTTTCGCTTAAATAAGAAGCTCCGCCGTTGATCATGTGAAACTTAAGATAATCTTTAATTACCGGAAGATTCTTTTCATTCACCAACTGATCGAAGTTTTTATAATAACCTATCTCACCGATGATTACTCTGTTTGTATCTACGCCTACTTTTTTAAGATAAGAAGCAAGATCTACATTTTTTACCAAAGAAGAAAGCTCAGCAATCGTTTTTGGGTTGTACTGTAAGGTATTGTCTCTACTCTGCTCGTTGGTAAGTAAATTTTTCGCAATACTTTTTTCGTAATCTACCACTCCTTTTGCAGCTGCATCAGCGTTTTTGTAACCCAATTCTTTCAGCATTGATGCAACATACTTTTGGTATTCTGCAAGAGCCTCAGTATTTTTCACATCTACTTTCTGGTAATAATCTCTTCCCATTCCCAATGAAGCATCACCCAGGTAAACTGCATTCATATTAGAATCTTTAAGATCTGAATAAACTCCCCAACTGTAGAATGCGTTGTCTCCTTCTTTTGTTACAGACGTTAAATAATTCTGAAGGTCTGTAAGATTTTTGATGGCATCAATTTTATTGATGTTTTCCTGAATAGGCTTTATTCCGTCTGCATTTCTCTTCTGCATGTTCATATACGTTGCATACAGATCCTGAATTTTTTTACCTTCGCTTCCGTCTGCAAATTTGTCTTTCAGAAGAGAATTTAAAATCGTCATCGAGTTGTTATCTGTATCATCTGCCAATTTGTTGAAACTTCCCCAAGTTGGTTTATCAGAAGGAATTTTGGCTGTTTTCATCCAGGTTCCGCTCACATAATTGTAGAAATCATCTTGCGGGCGAACAGATTTATCCATCAGACTGATGTCTAAACCTTTATCTGTAGTAGATACTGATTTTGTTGATTTAGCCTGAGCGTTCAGCGTGTTTTGCGAACAGATTCCTGCCAATAAAAACAAAGAAAGGGTTAATCTTTTCATAAGAAAACTTTTTATTTTTTTAAGGTCTTATGCAATCGCCGATATTTTTGTGATTTTTCGCACAATAATAAGATAGCGATTTCATCGTAATAATAATTTATATAATATGTATACTTAATTTAAAGTTTGTTACGGTAAAGTTAATTTATTTTACAAATCTATTTTCTGATAAAATTCAATTGGATATTTTTGGCTTTTTTCCAATGTAAAATCAGGAAATTTCTTTGTAACGATTCGTTTATTTGCGAATTAAAATACTTACCAGATCCTGAATTATTTTTTGTGAAACAAAATACGCAAAATCCTGTCTGTCTAAGTGAGGCATATACAGTTTAAAAGTTTCAGATTCATTTTTCACTTTTATCGTGTAATAAACCAAGCCTACTTCTTTACCATCTTCACCTTTTCCGGGACCGGCAACACCTGTTGTAGAAAGCGAAATATCTGTTTTAAATAAATTCTGACAACCTTCTGCCATTTCCCTTGCAACTTCTTCGCTTACCACCGTAAAACGTTCTACGGTTTCTTCTGAAACATTCAATATATCGACTTTTTTTTGAGTCGCATACGAAACAATTCCGCCCGTAAAATATTTTGAGCTTCCCGGATTTGACGTTAACATTTGTGCTAATTTGCCGCCTGTACAGCTTTCAGCGGTAGAGATAGTCAGTTGGCGTTCGCTTAAAATTTCACCTAATATTTTTTCGATCTTATCTTCTGTGGTTGCAATAATATTTTCACCAATAATCGGAAATAATTTCTGAATTTCATCTTCCAGCTGTATTTGCAAAAGACGATCATCAATTCCCGTTGCAGTAAGTCTCAGTTTGACTCTGGTGCCGATAGGAAGATAAGATAAAGACAGATTTTCCGGTAAAGCAAGTTCCCAGTCTTCGATTTTGTCTGCCAAAATACTTTCAGGAATTCCAACTACCGAAACGATTCTTGTAGAAATGTAATTAAGATTAAATTTTTTCTTTCAGGAAAGGTATAATCTGATCTTTAATTAATGGTTTCACCTCATAAGGAACACCGGGTAAACTGAAAGTGAGTTTTCCGTTCTCTTCCATCATCATACAGGGAGCAGTACCGTTATAGTTTTGAAAAACTTTAGATTTGGTAGGAACAAAAGCCTGTTCACGGTTTCTCTCTAAGATCTCTGTTCTACCACGTTTGTGCATGTATTCTTTCAGATGCTCAAAAGTAGCTTCATCTAGAGTAATTTCGTCATTAAAATATTCGGCTAAAGCTTTCTTGGTTTTATCATCTCTTGTAGGTCCTAAACCTCCGGTTGTAATGACTATATCTCCAATTTCAAAAGCAGACTTCAGTGTATTTTTAATAATTTCTATTTCGTCTGAAATGGTAAAAAATCTGCACTACTTTTACACCTATATTTTTGAGTTCGGTAGCAATGAAATTTGAATTGGTATCGACTGTATTTCCTGATAAAATCTCGTCTCCAATGGTAATAAGAACTGCGTTTTGCATGTGTTTAATTTTGAAATAAATTCCTTACAAATGAAGTGAAAATCTCTGTAGTGAACAAAAGAAAATCATTTTTTATATCTTTGATTTTAACTGTTTACAACTATAACAAACACTATGACTAAATATGATGATGCTTCGTGGCATTATGGCGGAGATTTCCCCCAAGAACTTTCTGAAAAAAACGGATCTACACACACCGGAATGTTCCTTAACTGGTGCATAAACAACGATTTGATTTCTGACGAGCTAAAAGAAGATTGTAAAAACGAAATTGAAAGCGTAAAAAGGAGAGAAATTACAGGTGCAGATTTTGTGATTGATGCATGTGACGGAAAATTTTCTGAATATGATTTAAACGATCTGGGAAATGCCTTCGCAAAAGATTATTATGCAGATGAAACCGATTTCGGAAATAAATTCAGCTCATTTGCGACCGACTACATCAATATCTTTGACAGTATTGCCGAAGAAAGTGATTTCGAATATGAAACGTTTTATCATATTGAAGATACTTATGAAAATTATGATGTGATGAAACAAGTAATTGACCACCGATTTGCAGAGTGGAAAGAATATAAAAATCTGAATTGAAACATAAATTTTGTCATTTCGGTGAAATTTAAACGATTGGTTTAGATTCGTTAGCGAGATTCCTCCGGAATGACAAAGTTTAAATATTTTCTTATTAATTATTAGTTATGCTTTACCCAAATCAATGCATTGGTATCATATCCTAATTTTTGGGCTTTGGCTAAAAATCTTTGTTTAATGCTTTCCGGCATTTCTTTGTTTCGTGATAAAATCCAGATGTATTTTGTGCTGTTTCCAACGACTAAAGCATTTTGGTAATTATCATCAATATCAATCACATTATACCCTGCCCAAATTGGTTTGAAAAATGAAACTTTCAGTCTTGCTTCAGATTTATCGTTTACAAATCTCGCTTCTCCAATTGATTCTTTCCATTCTTTTTTCACGTAATTATATCCTTGATTCTGAACTTTAATCGAGCCATCCGGATTTAACGAATAATTTGCAGTAACGTTATCCATATTTCTTTCAAATTTGTAATCGAAACGTGCAATTTCGTACCATTTACCTAAGTATTTGTCTGAATTGAAATTTTTAATTGCCGTTGCACCTTCCGGAATTCCTACCGAACAGGAATTGAGAAATAATAATCCGATAATACCTAAAGAAACGGGAATAGCTATTTTCTGAAAAGTTTTCATAATGAAATATTTTTTTATGTACTCAAATTCAAAAATGATGCCTCTCTGCTCTATTCATACAATTCTATTTATACGATTTTTGCCTTTATCAGTGGGAGTTCCGTAGGAGCGGAATGTTTGTAAATTTCACTTTTTTTCTAAATATTTACCATAGATTATTTTCCGTCGCTCTTTTAAACATTGAATTGCTGCAGCCCGGCCTGAGTGGAGCTGTTTTGTGAGGAGGAACGACGAGCAAAAAGCGGGAACGGAGGACGGAATTGCTGCCCAAAAAAATCAGGAAAAAACTTTCAGAAACTGATCTTTGAAACTTCCGGAAACTTCTATCTCGGTTGAATCAGAAAGCGTTGCAGTTCCGCTTTTATGGTAAGATTTCACAAAATCTGTATTGATGATATGAGAACGGTGAACACGCACGAAAGGTTTTTCTAAAAGGTCGTCAAAATGCTTTAAAAAACGGCAAACCATCTTCTTTGTACCATCTGTAAGATAAACCTGGGTGAAATTTCCGTCTGCCTGAAGTCTTACAATATCTTCTGTTTTTACCACATCAAAACCCTGCAGAGTGGGTAAAATTAATTGCTGTTTTTCGGGTTTTAATTTTAAATTTTCGAGCAGAATTTTGTTTCGGTTGATCTCTTTATTCTTTTCTAAACTTTCTGCCACTTTATTCACCGCCAATATAAGCTCCTGAATATCTATAGGTTTCAAAATATAATAGCTTGCAGATTTATTGAGAGCCTGAAGCGAATATTGCGAAAATGCAGTAATAAAAATGGTTTCGTACGAAAATTCGCTTGTCGCTTCCAGCACATCAAAGGCATTTCCGAAAGGCATTTCTACATCCAGAAAAACCAGTTGCGGCTGTTTTTCCGCAATTAAAGGAACGGCTTGCTTTATGTTTTCTGCTTCACCCAAAATCTCAATCTGCGGACAGTATTTGGTGAGATAATTTCTGAGAACATCTCTTGCAATTTTTTCGTCGTCTACAATTACAGATTTTATTTTCATCTTTCCAGATTAAGATTATAGTTGAGGTTTTACCTTTTAAATATTCATTATAATTTGAACGAGAACACCATTTGGAGAATCTTTTACAGAACAAACGATATTCTTCTTATACAAATCGTTGAGAAGCCTTATTCTTTCCAGCGTATTTTTCATTCCTCTTCCTTCCCTGTTTTTTTGGTGAATGGTTTTTAGCTTTTTACTGTCTTCAATTCCTATTCCGTTATCTTCCACAACAATTTTTAACTGTTGATTTTCTTTTTTGAAGCTGAGTTTCAGAAAACCCTTTTCGGTTTTGTAACGCAAACCGTGCCAAATTGCATTTTCTAAAAAAGGCTGCACCATCATCCCAGGAAGCTGTAAGTTTTGCTGGTTTAAATTTTCATCAACGGTAATTTCGTAATCAAAATGATTTGCAAAACGTGTTTTTTCTAACGCCAGATAATTCTGAAGCAAATCTAATTCCTGCTGAAAAGAAATAAAATCTTCTGCAGAATTTTCCATCACGCCACGCATTAATTTCGAAAATTTCGTCAAATATTGATTGGCTTCCAATTCATTATTAGTCGCAATAAACTGATTAACAGAATTCAAACTATTGAATATAAAATGAGGATTCATTTCTCGCCTTAATGACTGCAATGCAATTTTCTTGTTTTTAATCTGAACTTTCTTCAGTGTTCTGACAATAAAAAACATCATTCCGACAAGAATCAAAACGGCAGTTATTAAGCTGTAATTAAAAATATTTTTCTTGCGGATAAGTTCATCTTTCAGTTTTTTCTCCTGTTCCAGCTGCGAAATTCTCTGTTCAGTATCTTCCAGAATTTTATTGTCTACCAAACTTCTGTCTTTGGAAACCAGATCGGGAAGTTTTCCTAAAAAATCACGGTAAAGACGTACGGAAGCGTCTGTATTTTGGGAAATAGCATATAAACTGTCGAGTTTTTTTACACTTTTCTGAGCTTCCAGAGTATGACCTTTGTTTAATGCTATTTCGTAAGCATTTTTCAGTAGAACAATGGCTTCCTTAGGATCATTTTTCTTGATGTAAATATCTGCAAGCTCCTGAATCTGCTCTACTTTTTTCTGAGAATTATCTTTTACAAAATCTGCTTTTAAAACTTCTTTTTTAGCTTCAATGGCTTTATCAAAATTCTTATTTCCAACATAAAAATCTGTAAGTTTCTGGTTGATTGCCAAAGCTTGCTGTGGAGCATCTTTTACGGAGATTTTGTAAGCATTAGTAAGATTTTCTTCTGCTTTTGGTATGTTATTTTGTTCTATATTCACATCTGCCATTTGGCTGTAACTTGCAGCAAGATCCTCTTTATTATTTTCTTTTTCGCTGATTTTTATATTGTTATGAATAGCTTCTGCCTTATTTTCCGTCGTAGGTGATGAAAGCCTTGAAGCGTCATTGGCATTTAAAACTCTTTTAGATTTTGAAAACCCAATATTTGATGCTTTTTCATAATTAGTGAGTGCCGATTTTAACTTGTTCTGATTTTCCTGCGACTGAGCAATCTTACGAATTACCTTTTCCAGATTTTGTTTATCGTTTAATTTTTCGTAGATATTTTTAGATTTAATAAAATATTCTTCGCTTTTCGGGAAGTTTCCGTTGTTATAAAATGTCTCTCCAATATTGTAGTAAGACTCTGCTTCGGCAGATTCATTTTTGGTATCTACTGCTTTTCTGAGTTTTGAAGTTTCTGCAACAACATCCTGCGTTGCGTTGCTTTGCGAATACAGATTATTCACAAAAATCATCATAACGAAAACAAAAAACCGAAACCAATTCATAAAACAAAGATATACATATAATTGATTCTTAGAAGAATGTTTCACCAAGTGAAAAGTGAGGTTTACCAAGTTTGTTGTTTTGATCTTTGAATATGAGGTTAAGTTTGCAACATAATTTTAAACTTAATTTATCATGAAAAATTTATCTTTTTTAATTCAATTTGTTTTGCTATTCTGGACTTGTAACGCTTATTCTCAAACTAAATTAATTTCCTATAAAAGTCATAGCGGAAATATGGAATTTTTTGGAAAAAGTATTGCAGAAAATCTTTACAACACCAATTATTCTAATCTTGGAGTTGCACCCGAAAGGTTTGTAACCAATTCAAAATTGGATAGTGTAATTATAATCAACGATAAAAAAAGCGTGATGGTAACTTCTGTATTCTGCAAAAACAGAAGAAGCGGAAAGACCGAAAAATGGAAAGCCGGAAGAGATACTGTTTACAATCATGCTATTTTTTCAAGTGAGAATATTGATAGCGTAAAAAATATACTTAAGAGAGATTATAACTTTCAAAATGATATTGACAGTACCGTTTTTTTGAAATATAATGCTAAAACGAAAAAATATAAGCGCATTTCATCTAAGAAAGCCATAAGATCTGCAGAAATAAAAGACCCTAAATCGAAAGAAGAAATATTGTATTTGCTGGCTGTAAGCAGTGCCGTATTTGCATCTCTTTTTATTTATAAAAAATACCGCTAAGCTCTAAATGATGTACAAAGAATCTATTATTTTCAAAAAGTTCAGTCATTTTTTATAAACGGCAAAACTAAACGCAAAAATTGTCAGAACAAAATGTAAAGAAAAAAAACACATACGTGATGATTAAAGACCTTTTAAAACTTATTTAAAAGGTCTTTAAATTAATTATAAATGCTTCATCAGATGAAAATCTGTCGATCTTGTAACAGGTTATAAAAATCTTTAATCTTTGATCTAAACTGTCGAAATTCTTCTATTTTTTCCGGAGTAATTGTATTAATTTTTTGCTTTGGATTATAAATATCTAAACCATAAATATAATTTGAAATATCAGCAACTGTATTTTTACTTAATAATATATTATCAATTTCAATTATAAATTCGGTTGTTTGCTTAAATAATTTATTTTTAAAAGTGTAAACAATCCATTCCGTATTATTATCTTTTATTAGACCTAAAATTTTTATTTCTTCGTGATCTAAATCGTGATCTATATAGTTGGCAATATTAATTTGCTTTAAGACTGATTTTGTAATTTTTTGATTATTTAATTTTACAATAGCAATATCTACAGTTGTTCGTTCTGAAAAGAAGTCGTTTAAATTCATTATAGTACATTAAAAACGTGATAAATTTATGACTAAATCTATTAACATAAGAATTATTTTAAAGTCTTTTTAAATGGGTGTTTATTATTTTTTTAATTTCCTTCTTATCATCATCTGAAATATCTGACTTGTCAATGTTTTTAAATTCTATATCTGTGTCAAAAGATGGCGTATGAACGGTTAATTTGTAAGTGATTCGTTTACTTATTTCGTAGTCATTAAATGATGCACAGAAAGTTTTAAAAGCTCCTTTTTTAGCTGAAAATTTCATTTTAATTTGTTTTAAAAGTTTGTAGGTCAAAATTATTATGTATCATCAATTAAAAAAAACGGTTTACCGTAATATGATTAAAAATTTATTTTTATTGTGGTTTTCTGACTATATTGGTACAACTAAAATATTTTATTATGCAATTGAAAATTATAAATGAAACTAAAGAAATTATTATTGATTTTGAAGATAGCGAAAAAAGCTTGGTAGAGGAGCAAATAGGGCTTTGCTTAGATGGTAGCTACCATTACGTCAATATTAAAGATAAAGACGGAAATTCACACTATTTATCATTCGGTTTTATGAAAAACAGTTATGTGACAATTACGGAAAAAGCGAAAAACCCATACGAAAATGATACGCTTTAAATAAAATAAAGAAGGCAGAAAACTATTTTAGATTTCTGCCCTCTTTTATAAAAATGGTTATTAGTTTTATTAAAATAAATCTATTCTGTAGATCTTTCAAATTCCCCTTCAGGCGTTCCAACCTCTAAAGTTCTTTTTTGGGGTCTTTTATAATTCAAATCCCAGACATGATCTGATTTTGCGGTGATTTGGTAAGCCTGAACACTTTCACCTTTGGTAAACGGAAAACTCATTGACTCAATAGCAATCCTATGAATATTGAGGATCTGAAACAATTCACATTTAACCTCAATTGCTTCAGAAGCTAATAAATAATCCCTTAATCTCTCCATATCTTCACGGGGATAAGTTTCAGCGTAAGTCCCTCGCATTCTTGCACCAACAAAAGCTCCTGAAATAGATATAGAATAATCATCCATTGCCCAACCGCTCTTTATAGTTCCCATATGTTGTGCGGGTGAATGCACTATCTTTCTAATATTGGCTTCTATATCTATTAACGGCTCCCAAGGAAACAAAAACCAATTTCCTTTGTCTTTAGAACTTCTGAAAGATAAAGGGAAAAATTGAGCCGTTTCCGGCTTTGCTTTATCATTCATCCATAATTCAACAGGTGCGTATTCTTCAGAGGTGAAAATTTCATCTTTTTTATTCTGTATAGGAATGAAATTAACAGCAGGGGTTACATGGCTTAAAATTTCATTTTGAACGGTTGCCATTTGTGGAATTTCTCTTACTGTTTTACCATTAATAATGATAGGGTATGAATTATCGTTTTTAAATGCCATATTTATAATTGTTAATAAAATTTATCCGTGATGATCAGATCTGAAAAACTGTATTCATCTTTGATATTTTCGGGATCGGATATTGAAATAAAATTGTTTTCCTGATCTGCTTTTTCCAAAAGATCATAAAACAATTTTATTTCATCATTACCCGATAAATTGTAGAAGATCGTATTTAGCAATTGTGCATACTGATCTGAATTTGTTCCGGAGTAGTCTCTTTGACTTAATTTTTTAAAGATATTTTCACCTTGCATCTGTTGAAAATTTAAGTAATTCCTTATCTATTTGGGTGTTTAAAATCGTGTTTAAAGTGGTACGGCTAATTGCGTATATTGGATAAATATATTTTCGCAAAACCACTGTATCAGGTATATCTTCTGTTTTGTGTTGTAAATAAATATCTCTTATATTTCTGTATCTGATAAGTGTGTTTTTTTGAAACGTCGTTGCCATCGGTTAATCAGCTTTTATATTACTAAATTTAGTATATTTATTAATATGAAAAAAGCTTCTGAATTTAAAGGAATAAATCTTTCAACTGCTACCCAATTGGATTTTAAAGATCTTTATCCGGATTTTTTGCCTTTAATAATCTCCTACAATTCTGTCGCAGAAAATTACACAGATGATGATTACCGTATTTTAGAACTGATAACCTTTGCTGATAATTATCAAATATCAGATTTATCAGATAAGCTGAAGGAATTTTTTGAATTATCTCACCCATATTTATTTTAAAAAAAAGCAGTGACCTAAAAGATCACTGCTTTATAATTTTATCAGAAATACAATCTTCAATAAGTTTATTTAGAAAAAAATCCACTGTTCTTTTGGCATCATTAACCGTTATATCATTTCTTTTTGATAAAGCGATTAAGCCAGGATAATGCATTGAAAAATAATCTTCAAAAACATTTATATTAAGAGTTTTTTTGTGAGTTTTAAAAAAGTTTCTTTGATCTAAAATTACTTTTAACTGCATTCGGTACTTAAAAACATCTTTAAAATTAATTTCTTCATTTCTTCCAAAGTAATATTTTATAATACTGATAATTGCAGATTCTGACGGTTTGGCGAGTTTTTGGAGCTTTGTTTTATAGTCTATGTTTTCGATATTAAAATTTTCTTCATTACCATCATTAAAACAAATTTGTCCGGTTCTAATTTTGATTCCTTTAAAAGTCTGAATCATCAATTTTGCAAGGTTAACAGGTTTTTCATAATATGAAAAGTAACCACGTTTTGAAACTTTTAATATTTGATTACTCTTTGAATTTTTCACAGAACCTGTTTTGCTTATAACGATTCCTTTTAATGAAGTATTAAAGTAGATCATTTTTTATTTGCGCTTAATTTTATTCCTGGCGTTACTGTCCTTTGTCCTCCGTTTTCGCTGAAATTTGTCACAACACTCTCAACATTATAGATACCATCCTTTTCAGGAAAATCAGCATCGAAAATACCAACACTGTAATTAGGCTCTACATAAGGGATTAACCACGTTGTAAAAAGATCCGTCATATCCTGGTGCCATTTTACGATTCCATTCCATTTTAGCACGTTTTTTCATTTCAGCATTACTGATTCTGTTTACTTTAAACTCGAATTCTTCACCGCCTGGCTGTCCGAACTCAACTTCAGTACGTTCGCCGCTTTTTGAATGGGTTACTATTCGTACTTTCACTTTCAGATCTGTAGTATTCCGGTAACTTAATTGAGAATCTTCAACGTTATGTTGCATGGAATAATCACAAACAGAAGTCGGATCTGTATTTTTTTTCATGTAAGGCATACGAAAATGAAGTTCAGTTGCTACAGTATTATTTTTTTTTTTATACTGTTCTGCATATAAAGTAGGAAGCCCGGTTGCGGAGTTTATTGTATCAATGAGATTTCCGCCGTACAGATCTGCGAAATTCGTACTTTGACCTACTTTGCCGGATTCATAAGATTTAAAATACACATCTGCACCTGTATCGTCTTGTAATTGCTTCAGAACATCTATTGCATCAGCTTTATAGATCGTGAATTTTTCATAACTCATATCATAATCACAAACAATTTTTATTTTTGGATTGATTTCATTCACAACATATTGTAAAACACTTTTTACCGTTGCGGTGCTGAAAACTTTATTTTTTACTTTTTTTCTGAACATGAATAATTCATCTTCGCAATCTAAAACCATTTTCCCTTCATCTGTTTTTACATCTTTGATATATCCAACAAATTCAAGCCTTAAATTGTTATCGTAACCTAAATGAATTTTAATTTTTTGACCTCTTTTATATAATTTATAAATTTTTCGTTCAGAACTTCCATCATCATCAATAGTATTATTATTGGAAAATTCTAAATGTTTATTGTGGTCAAAAATAACACAGGTAACCGTTGCGAAATCTGCAAGATTTTTAATGTTTCTTTCGATGTTAATTTCCACTATTGGCGGATTCGGTATGTAGTAACCTGTAGAATCTGTAATCTCTACAAAATGGCTCATTTGATACAGCATATAAGTAATTTTATAATGTTTGTTTTTTACAGTACCTCCAAACTGTCGTAGTACTGATTTTTAAAATTTCAGAAATTTGTTTGTTAGCGATACCTGCTTTTTTCAGATTTACAGCTTTTTCTTTTAAATTATCGGTTTCCTTGAATTTCACCCACCTTTCTTTAGTCTGCCATTTTTGCAGTGTCCGTTCCGGAATATCAGTAAGTTTTGATATTTCAAAAAGATTTAAACCTAATAAATAATATTTCAGGGCTTTTTCTTTATGTTCAGAGGTATATGTATTTCTACCTTTTTTATTCAGTTCCATAATCAAAATTTAAAGGCGATTTAAAATCATTTTAAAAGCTGTTTAAAATCTGTTTCAAGTTTTGTTATGCTGACTATAGAATCTGGCAAAGCAGTTCCGGAAGGACCGGTATTTGTGTAAACTTTAAACTGCTTTAAAATATTGGCTAAATCTGTAAATAAATCGAATAAACTCGCTTCATTATTTTTTATACAGACTTTTCCGTCTGTGCTGTCAATTTCAATCTGCAAACCATTTTCGTTAAAAATTATCTTTGAAGCCTGGTCAACTTTTATCACAGTCAAATTATCGACTGTCCCGTCTCCACTCAAAAGAGTTACATTGCTTCCAACTTTAGGAATAATCAATAGATTATCTTTACCATTTGCCGTACTTTTTAACCTTACATCGGGAATCTCAAATCCCTCTTCAATTTCAACCGTACAGGTGTCGGATTCAATAGATGTGATTTTTCCTGTCAATGGATAGTTAGGATCTGCATCTATTATTTTTTTTAATTGTTTTTTTAACTGTACATATTTATCCATTAGTTTTTTTATATAATATTTAAAAATTTATTTAAAAAGTAACTCCGTAAAAAAAACGGAGTTACTAACCTAATAATTCAAAAAATGCAATATTTAGAAAGTATTTACTACACTTCTTAATATCGGTTCGTGTATTTTGTTTGCTCCATTTCCAGAAACTTTAAAAAAGCTATCTACCGACGTAGGTGTGTCTGAAATTTTCAAAGCAAATAAAGCGTTCAATTTTGGTGTTATCTCATTAAGAAGGGCTAAGGCTGCATGCTGATTGTCCGTTTCTACATAAAAAGAATACAATTCTATTTGTTCATCTATATAAGATTGTTTTGGTACAATATTACCGTCTATAAAATCCATATACTTGATACGTCCTAAATAAATTTCTCTCCAGGGTCTGTTATCTGTACTCGCATAATTGTTTAATGCTTCTAATTCTGATACAAGTTCATCCAGTCCGTCCGGTCGATCCATCATATCGTAGACCTTTTCAGAATTTAAAATGAGTTTGCCGATTGTGAAAACTTCACCTTCTAAAAGTTTTTCAACGAAAAAAAGTCCGGGGATTGAAAAATAGGTTTACTAAATCGGCTGTTACCAGTTCCGGTAATAGCGTAATGTTTTTGTACTTATCAATAAAAATTTGAGCATTGTCCGCCGTCCATGTTAAATGGGTTGTCATTTGCTCAATCGCCTGATCATTTTTGTATGCTAATATTTTTGCCATGATACTTAAAATTTTTGTGTAATATTTTATTAATTAAAATCGATTGCTTTAAATTCACCTGGGAAATTCTCTTTAAAAAAATCCTGTTGGTATTTGTTAAGATTTTCAAAATCTTTTTTTTTGTACTGATCTTTAAATATTTGGGATCATAGGACTCTGTAAATTCATTAAATTTATTTACAGTATTCTTAAAGTATGGTTCCGATCTGTCATAGTGTACGGCTTCAGCTCCTGTTAAAATTTTATACAGTAATTTATCTTCTGAAACTATTTTGAAGCGTGTTTCAGGATGAAACTTTTCAAATAGTTCTTTAGCTTCTGCAAGTTCTTTAGCTCGCTTTTCATGTATGTTTCTAAAAGTTTCTGCCTGTTCCTTTTGTTCAGGTGTCATGTACGGTATTTGTTCCATTATATTTGTTTAAAAAAAATTGTTAAAAAGAACCCCATTTTTCAGGGGTTCGGGCTTAGCTGTGTATTATTAGTAACTGTGAGAAGTTTTTACTGTAGGAAGTTTTAATTTAATTTCATTATCTCACGATATTCTCCAGGGAAATTATTTTTAAAATTAACCTGGGCACTCAATGTTAATCTGTCAAAATCGGCAAATGTTTTTACTTCCAAATTTGACGGACTGTAATCTTTCTTGAATGCAGATAATGCAGAGGTGTCTACAAAAACATTTTCTTTGAAAAGCATATCATAAATTTCAGGCTTATCTTTTTTAATCATCGTTTGAGTTTCTACAGACAATTTTTGAAAAATATTATTTGCGTCCAAAATATCAGCAGGAACTTTGCTGAATTTTGCATTTTTAAAGCCCTGAACTATTTCTGCTGATAAGTTTACGTTACTGCTTTTTTGTTCGCTTTCGGTGGAATTTCCGTTGTTTTCATCCGTCTGATATTTCTCTATAAACGGCTCTAAATAGTAGGTGTTTGGATTAATGTCATCACCAAATAAGGCGTGATATAAGTCCGGTTGCTGTTGTTTAATTTCAAGCTGTTCCGCTGTTGTTAACGTCTGGAAAATGTCTTGAGCCTTTTTTAATTTCTCTCGTGGTTCGTTCATTTTAAAATGATTTAAATTGTTGTTTTATAAATTATGTTGTTTGATTTTCTGTAACTGTTTTTTGTAATAGTTCCAATAACCTTTTAACTTTATGAATGCAGTAAATATCTGTACTGGTAATGCCTAAATTATTTACCGGATCTGCTACAGAAAATATCATGTACTCAAAAAAAACATTATCAATAGCACGTGAGTAAGCTAAAAAACCGTCATGGTCTAAATCCTGCATACTCTGAATTTCTTCTAATGTTTCAGGACTGAAGTTGTATAAATTTGGTGGTTGGTTGGTCTGATTTTTCATATCGGGGAAATATTAAGAGAATTGTTTTTATCTGTGAAAATATCTTGTATAACTTCGAGAATTTGTTTTGTCTCGTAAAAATTGTAAACGTCTATTTCATCAATTAAAATTTCACCTTCCTTTGTACAACTTTGCATAAAAAGATAAAATATCTTATCTATAGATTTTGAATGTCGATTGAAGTCTGAACCTTGACCACCTGTAAGTTTTTTTAGTTTTTCTAAATTTTCACTGCTAATATTTAGCCCTTGAAAATTTTCTGTAATTTGACCTTTCATATTTTGGGAAGTATTAAAAAGTTAATTAGATGTTTAAATTGCTTTTAAAAGTTTGTTAACGACCATTTCAAACTGTACCGTGACTTTATTGATTTCCTGCTGTGTGTGGTCGTTCAGTTGTTTGTGATATTTGCCGTATTTAATAAGCCATTCATTTAAATGTTCTGTGTCAACTACATTTTTGTTCTTTTCTGCATCAAACTTTTTCCATCCGTACAAATGACATAAGTGAAAAAGCTTTTTTACATTCAGTTCCGGACTTTTCTTTTTTGGCTTTTCACCTGCCAAAAGACTTATAAAAGAGATAATTTCATTTGTCGATAATTCGGAGCTGTTGTTGGTTCGTCCGTCAGTGAAATTTAAAACCAATTCCCGACGATCATCTGTCAAACCTTTTTCTTTGTAAAGGCTATACAGTTTTTTGTGTAATTGTGCTGAATGCTTCATTTTCAATTTGTTTTAAGGTTGTAGAAAAAGGGCGAAAATCTTTAAAGGATCTTTCTATAATTTTATTTTGGTTAATACATGATTCACATAATTCTGCCATTTCTATTTTAAACCAGTTCCAAAATGTTTTTGAATAGGAAAAGCTTTCCGGATATCCATTATTCTCAATCCATAATAAACCCTGCTTAAACTCATTTTCACAGTATTGAAGATCTGTACAATCAAAATGTTTACAGAATCTTTCTTTTACATCTTTCAAATAATTTTCCTGCTTTTGAACCTGTGTTAATCTGTTTTTCATCCTGTAAGCTTTTTTTTATTAAATTCTTTGAATAGAGTATGAAATGAGCGGGTTTTTAACTCAAATACGATCCCATCGACTGTATTAAAAACTTCTGTGAAATAATCATCCTTCATTATTCTGAACTCTGATATTTCTTTTGTGGTCATTGTCCGGGATATTATTCCGTCCGGATTAATCCAAAGTTTAGGTGTTTCGGCTTCATCATTGTTTAATCTGAAATCATCATCCTGTAAGGTTCTGAAATCTTCTGAAAGTGCTAATATTTCATATTCTACATTTTGATAATATTTCGCTTTTGTCAGATAGCTGTAACTTTTCATCACGCTGAAACAGATCCCTGTTCTGATTAGTTTATTTATAATCATTTTTACTATGCGCTAATTTTTATTAAAGTGTCTAAATGTCTAAGGGTTGTGTTTTTATCCAAACATTGCTTTACAAGATTCTCCACCGGAACAGTTCCGGAATGGTTAGCCTTTGCAACCTGTCTTAACAGTTCGTATCTGAAAGCTTTTTTATCAGAAGTTGCAATAGGTGTAAGTCTTATAAATTCGTCAGAAAAACGGCTGAATATTTCGGCAAATCCTACTTTTTTGGAATTAATCCCCTTTTCGATTTTAGACTGCAAACCATCTGCACCCATCATAAACCAACCGCAAAAACCGTCTGTAGCGTTCCAAAGTTCTTTCAACTCTAAAAATGCTGTATATTCAAGATCTCCGGCTTCATCCAAAATAATTACCGGACTATCCAATTCGTTCAGATAATATTTTAGATTTGCTTTCACATCTGCATATTTTCCTTTGTTGTCAAGACCTATAGTTTTAGCCAAAAGCTTAATAAATAACTGTTTACTTTTCGCCTGTGAACAGTCAACATAAAAGGCGTTTTTGAGCGTTTTTACAACGTTCTTTGCGCTGAAAGTTTTTCCTATTCCACAATCATCGACCAAAACCATAGACGAACCGTATCCCTGGCAGAACTTTATGCTGTCTTCAATCTCTGTGTAAACTTTTGTTCTTACTACTTTCCAATTTGATGTTTTAGAACTGATCTGTAATTCACGACCGATTTGGATCCAAAGACTGTCAGAAATAATTTTTTCCGTTTCACCGTTTGAAAGTCTGCTGTAAATCGCACCGGATAAACCATAAATCTTTGCAAATTGTGCGTTTGTTCCACCAAAGTTTGTGCGACGGCTCAAAAGGGTGGTTCTTACGGTGTCTCTATATTCTGCTGTGATCATAATTGTGGTTTTAATATTTATTTTTGAAATTAAATTTCTTTGTAATTGATCTTTAATATTTTATA
>JAMRYI010001278.1:0-33990 GCA_029231635.1 Ditylenchus weischeri
AGCGCGAAAAGAAATTAAAAGGAATAAATAAAAACATGCTTTATTGTTCCGCTTTTGTCGACCCTCAAATACGATCGCAGTTAAGTACATTATGCGAGAAAGTCCCACGTTGGAGCATGAACGAGGATTGAGTAACTTTTGAAAAATTTTAAAATTAATTTTAAAAGTATTAAGATAATGGATGCTGTTAAAGAGGCTCAACTTGTTCAGCCACAAGTTTATCAAGCGTGGTCTGACTCTCAGAGCGCACAAATCCTCCGCGACGTGTTTACTTTGGTGCTGGAGAGTCAGCTTCTCCCCAACTAAGTGCTGAGATTGAAAAATATTCCCATCTTCCACCAACTGAATCAACTCTTCATTTTTGGAAAACATATGAAAAAGTATATTAATGCAGTTATTTCACGTTATTAATCCTTTTTAGGATCTTCCGATAGCTATCATAGCTAAGAAGTTTTTGCATTCCTGCTTCTTCAGCTCAAGTGAAAGGGTTTTTCGGCATTGCGTTGGATCAAGCATGAACTAAGAAACAGATTTACAGATGAACACATTTCGAATATTATTACGCTTCGTTCAGTTCTCGCAATGCAAAAAACTCATTAAATACCCTGGCTTTATTTTAAAAAATCCTGGCTTTATTTTAAAAAATCCGTGCTACAATAAAACAAAAATTGATAAATACTCTGGCTCTTTTCAATGAAGTGTGTGTTACAATGCAAGAAAATCAAAAAATGTTGATGAAAGGTTAAAAAAAACTGTTTAAAAGAGTATCAGAAATAAAATAAGAGATGTGGTTTTTTAGCCACATCAAAAATACCTAAATATACAAAAAAACCACATAAAAAGGCATGTGGTTTTTAGCCACATCAAAAATACAAATAGCCACAAAAAAACCACATAAAAAGGCATGTGGTTTTTTAGCCACGTCAAAAAGCCACAAATAGCCACAAAAAAACCACATAAAAAGGCATGTGGTTTTTTAGCCACGTCAAAAAACCACATGCACCCCAAGTAACTTTTATATGCTAAAAACGATAAGAAAGGTGGTTTCCGTAATTTTTCTACATAAAAAATGGATTTTTTCAAAAAAAATTGTTTGACAAAAATTTGACTTTTTGCCTTGGGGGACCAAGGTAAACCTTCGGGAAAGGGTACCTGAATACCCAAAAGATTGAGTTTGAACATAGTTTTGTTAACTGGGGCCTACCGCATAGAGAGACTCTGGTATGCATACATTTTTATGCATCAGAGTCACTTTAGTGATTTGTGTCTAAGGTAAGTGAGTGCGCGCATCTCCTAACCAACCAAGCCCCTGCGCCCCCGAAGGGCAGTTGGTTAGAGATACGCCTCCTTAGACATGATTCAGTGAGACTCGTGATCAAAAATACATTTAAAGAGTCTTTTTGCCCAGCTCCAGTGACCAAAACGGGGTATAATACCTTTACATAAGGTGGTTTACCTTGGTCCCCCAAGGCAAAATGTCCAATTTTGTCAAAAATTTTTTGAAAAAATCCATTTTTATGTAGAAAATTACGGAAACCACTTTTCTTATCGTTTTAGCATATAAAAGTTACTTGGGAGTCGTTTAAACATGATTTACAAATAGAAGTGAAAAATGCGACCCCCCAAGTAAATAAGTTCCAGAAGATTATACGGTATATTTTCTTTTTAAGACAAAAATTTTTGGCCATTCTTTTTTAATCGGATACCCAACGCAACCCTGATATCATGAAGTTTTACCAATTTTTGATTAAAAAGTTAACAAGTTGGTCAAGAACTTCGCAGGCAGTTAATTATTTACTTCACTGAATTCCCCAATTACAGTAGCATTTTTGTGAAACAATAAAAACCGTCAATAATTTTTATACATCGAAACAATTTTCGTTATGCTTCAAATCAAAATTTTTGAGACATTTGCAATTGGTAGCAAACAAGAAAAGGAAAAACTGGCCTCCGCAGCGGCACTTCTACACACTCACACATCAAAAGTCAAACCACTTTTTATTTTTGCTTCCCACATGTTTGTTCAGTAAAAATGTTGTCAGTATAACCAAAAAATATAAAAATGGGTTGCGCAGCTTCCCGTAAAGGCCAATTATTGTTAAAGTCTCCTCTAAACAATAGATTTGAGATGGAGGATTATGAAATAAATGATCAAAAGGCTGTAACTCCACCCATACCCAAGTCCGAGAATATGTTGGTGAGGCAATCAGCTGTCAAATTTGGGCTGGAGTCAGACTCGGATTCTGTCAAAAATGCACTAGTCGACTTTATTTCAATGAACGCTGTTTCGAGTATTGATGACAATGCGTCAGCTATAATCACAGAACAAGCTGGTCGGACCCAACTGACGACTGGTGCGCCAGGAAGTCCAGCTAGTTTTATGATGACTCAAGATGGGTTTGGGGATGGAATGCCCATTGCTAATCTACAATATATTTGCGGTACTGAAGTCAGTTTTGAGTGGCTTTTTCAGCGGTTGGTGGAAAAGTTTAAGGTGATATTCAAGAAATTTAGATTGTATGAATATATTTGTATTTTCCAAGTGTCCGATGAGCCGGAACCCCAATGGATTGTAGAAAGATTAAATGTGGTGGGTGGAAAGGTGAGACTTTGAAGGTCAAAGTAATTTTAATTTTTGAGATACCACTTTTTGCGATAAAGACATTTGTGGCCCTAGTGGAGAAACCAGTGTTTTTGGGGTGGTATTTAATTTTGCCAGCTAATTTCTTAAAAATGCCCGCTATTTTTTTATTTGCATTTTTCTCTACATTTTTCTTTGAATTTCTTGAAACTTTTAGCATTATCGTGTAGCCCAAGATCTCAGCTTTCTAACGGACTATCAAAATTCATCACATGGTTTCAGAAATATAGATATTTAGGGGTTGAGACGAAACAACACCTTTTTTTCAAACCCCTAAATATTATCATTTCTGAAATCATTCAATAAAGTTCGATTGCTCGTTGGAAAGGTGAGATCTTGCGCTACACGATAATGTTGAAAATTTAAAAAAAATTGATACAAAAATGCAGAGAAAAATGCAACTATAAAATTAGCGGGCATTTTTAAGAAATTAGCGGCAGAATTAAATATTACCCAAAAATAATTCGAAAACATTATTGACAAAATTATAGTGGTCCCGTGCGAATTCAAATTTCGTAGATTGCTGTGCTTATCAAGTTTCATGGTCCTTTAGCTTTACCTATATTTTAAAGACTTTTTAAGAGAAATAATGATTAAAAAACAGACATAAAGTTAAAAAAATTTGTGTTTTTGACTGACAAAAGAGGCTTTAAATGAATATTGTTCAAAATAAAATCATGGAACAATAAGGGGGGGGGGTAGCTTTGTAAAGGAGTTCCAGATTTTCAACCAGCTTCCAGTTTCATCGCACATTTTTTTCTAAAATCGGAAGAATTTTGGATCGGGTACAAAAATTGATTCAGTCCAAATTGGGCGGATTTGGAACATCATGCGTCCAGACAGTGGGAACACATTGATCTCAATAAATCATTGCTTTTCAGCCGATTAAAATGCGAATTTCTTTGGGTGTTTGTTTATTGAAAAGGCATTGATTAGACCTTGGTGAATTTAGTTTATGTTTCAATTTTAGTTAAGATTTCTGTTTTGACTATTGAAGCTGAAATTACACAAGTGGCTCAAGTCAAAAATAAAGTTTTTTGGAAAGATTTACTTTAACTCGGTTTTAATTAGTTCAATAATAGCTTGTAAGAAAGCTTAGATCCATAAGTGCACGGGCTATCCGATATTTGACATTTTCATACCGTAAATGTTCTAATAAACCAACCCCCTTGTGTTCTTGGCTTGGTGATTTTGACTCCATTTTTAAGACTTCTCTGAGGCAAGTTACCTTTCAATTCGTAGCTCATCTCACTGGCTACAAAATGGGCGGTAACTTGCCTGAGAGAAGTTTTAAAAAATTGAGTAAAAATCACAATACACGATTTTGAACGCAAGGGGGTCGGTTTATCAGAACATTTACGGTATATAGACTTCAATTAAACCACTCAGACTGCGCATAAACCACGCATAACCCTGCGCATAAACGTGTACGCTAAGGGAAAGTTCCGCTTTAAAATTCCAACGTTATTGTTTTTTGCAAAAACGATCGGCAAAATCAGAATCCTTGTGATATTTTCGATTAGAGTGACAAATCAGGTTCGGAAAAAGACTTCAAATTTTAAGATAAAAAAGTGTCGGACTCTAGGTGGGAACGAAGTTTTGGGGGTACTTTGACGGGAGAGTTGACTGTAGGGTGCGCCTCTAGGTTACCAATTCACATTTCGCTAACGTCTCCCAGAGCCTTTTTACCGCTATCTTTTTTATATTCTTTTACCAATTATCTTTTTCTTTTTTTTACCAACAGATTCTTTTTACCAAGAACTCTTTCTGCTAATAGATTTTTTTTACCGATACTATTAGTTTATCTATACATGATACTATTCATAGAATTTTTTATTGGCTAAAATATAAAAAACTAGTGTGGTTTTTTTGCAACAACTATCCCTTGTAAGTATTCCTCTGGAGTCATAGTTCTAGCTAAAACTCCTTTGTTCCTTGATTCTCTCATCGCGTTCTATTGCGTGTGCATGCCGGCTTCTGCCTCCCTAATGGTCAACCAGTCATAATAATCATTGTCAAAGTCAGAAGAGTAGGAAAGTCGTAGCTTCATCATAAATTCCCACATAGGAGGATGCGTGACACCATTAACAAGTCTTTTTAAACGGCTGTTATTGGCCTCGTTAAAGTTGTTTGATATTGGGCGACCATTAAGGACACGGTCATACACATTCCACAGTTGATGTGCAAATAGGTTCAGTGCCGTGATCACCAATATAAGTGTTGTAAAACCAATTAACCAATTTGTAGAGTAAATATTCTTCTTTAAAATGGTATATAGCATAATAATTTATTCATAAAACTGATGAAGAAGAAATAAACCAGAAACGATGAGCATAACAAAATGTTTTAAGCAATAAACAACATAAACGGCCGGCCGTTATATTGGGAAAATACGGTATACAGTGAAAATGAACTAAACTCTTAGGCAAAATTATAATAGCGGTAAAAAATACATTAGCAGAAAGAGTTCTTGGTAAAAAGAACCTCTTAAGAGTACTGGTAAAAAGAAGATTCCGAAATGTGAATTGGTAATAGAGGGCACATAGGTGATTTTAAATGCCCAGAAATTGGGCCCAAAATTGGAAAATTTGGAATTCGATTGGAAATTTTTGGGTGCTCAACTAAAATTGGCTTCAAATTGGGCCACTAGACTGCGCGTGGGAGTTAAGAAACACGCTACAGTCAACTCCTTTGCAAAAAATGCCAATTTATTAAGATATAGGTCCTGCTGAGAGTATAGGGGCAGTATTAGAATACTATATTAGAAGATACTCTTAAGCTCTATAAGAGGAAAAAGGTAATGGTAAAAAGATACCATTGGTAGAAAGAGTCACTGGTAAAAAGAAGACGTTGGCGAAATGTGAATTGGTAACCTAGAGGCGCAACGACTGTAGACATTTCTATAACTTTTTGAAATGTAAAACTCATTTTTTTTGAAAAACAAAACCTACTTCACCAAATTGATGATTTTTTATGCAAATAAAGTTTAGATTTGGACAAAACCACCGTGCTAAAAGTAACTTTTGGATGGGACAACGAGCGACTGCCCAAAAGTGTGGTGCTCAAAATTTGTGAAAGGCATGAAGAGGACTCCCCGGAAGAATCCAAGCTAGCCTCTCGAATGTTTAGGAGGTTAACAATATAACTAAACACAATAATAGACATGCGTATATAGAGAGTGTCATGCATATGAGTGGTTGTCCAAACAGCGCAAAATGTGCGTGCCTAAAGTATTCGTTATCAAGGTTAGTCATCCAAGTTTTCCGCATTTTTTTTACGAAAACCTATTACAGAAGCAATCATCAGAGACCTGCAATGCCTTGATAGTTATGGAGGACTTGTCAGAAAGATCAGTTATAGGCGAACTCACTGACGGGATTACAGTGGAGGGTGTAAGGTAACTGATTTTTGATTGGTATGGTTGCAAAAAATTGAATTATTTAGAGATTTGTTAAGAATCCTAGCGCAAATCCATGCTCTTTCAATGACAAGTCAGGACTGGACTTTGCTAGTAACTGAACATACTCCTTTCTTCTACGAACAAATGTCTAGGTTTATACAGTCAGTTGCCAACCAATGGACTCTTATTGAGGATGAAAGGTTCAAGGTAGTAGTAGATTTTATTTTCAATCTTGACTGAATTTGAGCTACAGTCAACCCTCGTTAATCCGCCACCCCTAGGGACCGGCCTCAGGGTGGCGGATTATCGAGGTGCGATTACCCTACCTTTACTTAACTTTAGCTTTTTTGGGACCGGCCCTAGGGTGGCGGATTAACGAGGGTTGACTGTACTGCTATTTTTGTTAGTTTCGCACTATACTGCGCCGCAATACAGCAATGCACCATGGTGAATTTTACTGAAATAGTGCACCGCAATACCGCAAAAATCATTTCCACCAACTAAGCTGGTTTATTTTTGTTAAAATAGGCGGAGGTTAAGTCGAAGTTTTGCTATTTTAGAAAAAAATCTTAGAATTTTGATAAAAGGATCGACAAAATCGGTATGTCTACGGTATTTGAAACCAGTATTGGACCTGGCAAAAGACTGTACTCTTACTTTGTTTTTTTATCACATATCACTGAAAATATGGGGTATAGACGTTTGGCTACAAATGTAACATTTGTTACATTTGGTAGCAAACGTCTAGATTTGGCTACCAAATGTAACATTTTTGAAATTTGGCGTATTTTGAATTTTGATTCAAAATTAGCCAGCACATGGAATTGTCTTCCACGTTCGTCATTTTCTTGTTTAATTTTGTTTCTTTTCTGCTTGTCTTTATACAATGCTTGTTATTTACTCATTATTGTGGCCGCAGCAAAAGTCTTCAATGCCAATGTTCTCGTTTACGGTCTGCTAGGATGGGCAATATACTCTCAGAACTCAATTCCTCGGTAACAATTTACTTTTGTGACATTGAGCTATAATTTTTGTTTTTAGTTGCAAGCTGAACAAAACACGGAATTGCCATCATTGCCAATCAAATACTCGCCTGGCCATTGGGAAGCGGTTCTGGATGTCGGAAGAAACTAACTCATTTGTTTGCTGTTAAAATTTCATCTTATTTGTTGAATTTTGTTAATTGTTGTTTGTTATGTTTGAATAAATTGAAAGTTTTGAATTTTCTTTGTATTACCTTGCAATAAGTAGTTTAAATGGTAAAAACAATATGATCAACATATAGAACACTGAAATTTGAAAAATGTTACATTTGGTAGCCAAACGTCCCTAGGGCGTTTGGCTACCAAATGTAACGAATGTTACATTGGTAGCCAAACGTCTACTCACCGAAAATATTTGCGCATTGTATTAGAGCAATATCTTTGAGTGTTAGCGGAAATTAATGAGCAAATTTAGATTTAGTAGCAATTCAGTAGCAATCCCTGCAAAAAGACTAATTTTTTCAACGATTTCACAGCTGCAGTTTAGGAACTCAAACACTACCTGACCTCTGCCTATACATCTGAAACCGTGTCTGAGTCCTGCGCCCAGCTGAAAATAAAGCCTTGTATGGTGTAGGTGTATATAAAATGTGCTTCTACAACTCCAAAAGCCAATTCTTTCAGGCATGGTAATCCAGCAGCTCGCAACATTTTTATGGCACCTAGTCAAAAGAAAGTAGCTGCGGTTATTGACTGGACTCGTGAGTGATATTTCTAGCAGTACAACTAGGGTAGCACCCAGGTGGATATCTGACTTCTTCAGATAGCCGTATAGAAGAGTTTTTGTGAAAATTATTCAAACCTTATACCCCGCTCCGAAAAAAAAACCGGGTACCCGGGACGGGTCGGGTCAAATGACCAGCCTGCGTGCTACTCTAATTAAAACTCACATTGGCGCTATATTCATTGACGGTTCTTAAAATTTGAAATGTGCCTTGGTCCTCCAAGGTGATTTTTTTGTAATTTTGTTTATGCCAAATGTCTCAAAAAGCAATTTAGCATTGTGTTAGAATGCCTAACTTAGAAATATAGAAATTTAGGCTCAGATAAGTGTGGTCAGCGCATTTTAAGACGGGCTGAAAGATGTTTCTCGAAGCTTCAACAGGCCCCCTCCAGAGGCCAAGAGAGGGGGGGGGTGTGTGCAAATCATAATGCGATTATTTTGAACTCTCATGTTCGATCCCCAGTGAATGCATAAACAATTTTTTATTCTACATTTTAGTAAGTTTACTGACGTCTAGGGCCAAAAACTATCGAAAAGTCAGAAAATTTCAATGAAACCAGTCAAGGAAAAACCCACAAAACAATCGATTTTCGGAAATTTAGCCTGTTCTAGCCTGGATACAAGCTGCAGATGTTGTGAAATCATGCTTTGATGATTTTGTTGGAAGGCCAAGAGTGTGAGGACCATTTTGACAACGAACTTGTGAATTAAAAGAGATAAAAAAGGGTGTGCACCCAGAGGGATTTGAATCTGGTAGTTCAAAATATACGCATTATGATTTGCAAGACTCCTCCCTCCCCCCTTCAAAAAGTAAGAAAAGCGCGGGTTAGTTCGTCCTTCCGTTCGCTGGCCTACCCTTGCCTAAGCCTAAAAAGTCTAAAAATGGTTTCTGAGCCTTTTTTAGAACTTATTTTTGGAAAAAATCAGCTTGGCGGATCAAGGCATACTTTTTTCAAGAACCGCGAACGCATATAGAGCCCTCACATTTATGGAGTAAAAAGTTACAGAAGCCCATCCTGGATGTTACGGAGAAGACATAGCCAAGGCCATTTGCTGGAATTTGACAGCAAAAGAGAGGCACATTCATTTGTTAAAACTCCTTCAATTCTATCACTACAATTTGTTGAAGTAGTATTCTTCTTTTTGACATCCGGTTGACTGGAACAATTGCAGGAAATACCAGGCCTACGGAGGCGAAAACCACGATGAGATAACATTGGACCAGGTGAAAGCCGCCTATGACCAATTTGTGCCACTGGCCACCGTGAACTTTCTAATGTTTTTGCCTGAAGACATGAATAGGGTTGATGCAAATTTGTTGGAAAGGGCCAAGAATTTGATGGAAGATGTGCTCCTACCAAATAATCTAGAAGAAACACCACTTATTGTGGAATAAATTTCAGCATAAAACTTTTTACCAGTTTGTGCCCATACAGGTGTCAGGGTTGATAAGGTGTGTCTGTGTCAGGGGTGAGATTTTCGCCCTTTTCCTTATTAAAAAAAGGACTAACCGGGACTAAAAATAGTCCCTAAAAACCTAATACCGAAAAGACCCGCGGCTCTCTCCATAGCAATCACCCAATTTCCAAAAAAGCAGAGTTTTTTCGCCATTTTCGTGGCTAAATCGGTACTAAAATAGTCCCTAAAAAGTCCCATTGGTCCCAAAAGGGACATAGTCCTTTTTGGAACCATAGTCCCGTTTTAAAATATAATAATTTTATGGTCAATAAAAAATTTTTTGAGCTCTGAACTTTTTTTGGGCTCTATTACAAAGTTTTTGTTTTTTTATTAGATCTATCGATGATGGTTGTTAGCAGTTTTAGCAAAATATGGCTTTGCAGGCTACGACATGGCTTTCTCAAAAACTATGTGTTTTTTGATTGACAGAAGCCAATAAAAAGTGGCCTATTGTTCTCCCTCGATTTAACGTCACCTTAGGACCGGTCCTTAGGGGTGACGTTAAATCGAGGGTTGACTGTATTAAAATTTTTAAATTTTGTTCAAATTTTAAATATTCGTTGTCTTGAGCGGAATTTGAAATTTTACACTGAGTTTTGTTTAAAAGGCTTGTGAAAGAAATCGAGCATGTTGAACATGAATTAACATAGTAACGGGAACCTGTAGCGACGAGATATTCCGGTAGGGTCAATGTCCCAGACCATCATTTAGCAGATCACCTTTCTGACCAAAACAAACTCGCGTTTTTGGTACGTGACAAAATTTCCTCGGCCAAAATTTCCTCGCACATAATTTCCTCGCACTTAATTTCTTCGCACTAAATTTCCTCGGCCTTTTGGGCACTTGTGATTGTATGCCAACTTTAAATGCTGTTTAACTTTTATGCGTGACGCGGAAGCCGAAACGCGTTCATTGCAATGGACGCATTAAACGTGGGGCTAAACGGCTTTAGCATCCCCCCTGAAACTTTTTGGATAAAATTATAAATGAAAATCAAAAAAGTCTAAAACGATGCAAGTTAATGACATCAAGGGTGCTTTAGACCACCTCCCACCCACCTTCTTTGGTTATTGGCCACTAGGGTGTAGTTGACTGGTGGGGTAGGGTGTAGTTGACTGGTGGGGTAGGGTGTAGTTGACTGGTGGGGTAGGTGTAGTTGACTGGTGGGGTAGGGTGTAGTTGACTGGTGGGGTAGGGTGTAGTTGACTGGTGGGGTAGGGTGTAGTTGACTGGTGGGGTAGGGTGTAGTTGACTGGTGGGGTAGGGTGTAGTTGACTGGTGGGGTAGGGTGTAGTTGACTGGTGGGGTAGGGTGTAGTTGACTGGTGGGGTAGGGTGTAGTTGACTGGTGGGGTAGGGTGTAGTTGACTGGTGGGGTAGGGTGTAGTTGACTGGTGGGGTAGGGTGTAGTTGACTGGTGGGGTAGGGTGTAGTTGACTGGTGGGGTAGGGTGTAGTTGACTGGTGGGGTAGGGTGTAGTTGACTGGTGGGGTAGGGTGTAGTTGACTGGTGGGGTAGGGTGTAGTTGACTGGTGGGGAAAGGCAAAATTTAGCCCGCATTCCTCATACATTTGGAAGAGCAACTCCAGGAAGTGGAGGACTGCTGGTGGCATAAAGTCTAAGTTAGGATTGTTTGTTTGAGTATTTGTGTCATTAGGACTGTTGTGAGGATTAATTTGAGTACTCTTTTGTCTTGTATGGAATTCTATGTGACTGCATAGAATTCCCTTATTCATCAGTTATTGTGTTGCAGTGTTATTGTGTTGTTGTGCTATAAATTGTTCTCTGTTATTATTGTGTGTTATTAGTCTTGAGAACCACATTAGCGCGTGTTCTATTCCAGTAGGTCCGATACAATATTCTATTCATTCATCCCCATTACAACATTTGGCGCAGTCGGCAGGATTCGAACCTACGCGGGCAAAGCCCAATTGATTTCCACTTCTTTTTGCAAAATATCCCAAAACTCTTGTTTCGGATAACGGACCACAGTTCACATCTCATTCTTTCGCTCAATTCTGTAAAAATAAGGGCATTGAACATCTATTTTCTCCACCGTACCATCCTCAGAGTAATGGTCAAGCTGAGAGATTCGTAGATACTTTCAAGAGAACTGTATCTAAAATTCAAAATTCATCAGACTTACGAACTTCTGTTGTTGAGTATCTACGAACCTATCGTGCTACTCCAAATCCATCAATTCAAAATAGAACCCCTGCAGAATTGTTTCTTGGTAGAAAAATTCGCACTGATATTTCTCTAGTGAAGCCTGATCTAGGACATTTCAAACCTAGAGCTTCCTCAGATCATTATGTTTCGAACATGAGGCGGACTTTTGATAATCATCATAATGCGAGGTCTAGGGAATTTCAGGTATCCGACAAGGTCTATTTCCAGCAGGGAAATCAGCAACGATGGACTCCTGGAGAAATCTCTAAAAGGTTTAATAATGTTATTTATGAAGTTTTGTCAAATTCAGGCTCCGTGCACAGAGTTCACGTGAACCAGTTGAAGAATCGCTTTGCTATTGATGATCCTCTCTTTGATGGTGGCCCGTCAACTCAAGATGCTCCGGGAGCTGCAAGTGGAAATGGTGCTTCTCAGAATTCTTCATCCAATAATCATCGAAATTCCGGTAGTCTTCAAATTATTGCTCCACCACACTCTCCCACCCCGCTTAGACAGTCAACTCGGTTTAGACAACCGCCTATTAGATTAATTCATGACCCTATGACCAGGCAGTGGACTAGGTCCAGGGTTAACTTGACATAGGGGGAGAAGAGCAAGTCACCTATTAAATTCATTCATCCTTTTCTTCATCTCATTCGTTTTATACTGGCTATGCATGTATGGTCCAATTTGAAATGGGCCCAATTTGAAAAGGCCCATTTTCCTCCTCCCCCTCAAAATATGTAAATCCCCCCCTCAAATTTAAATTTTACCCCCTCAAATTAAAATTTTTCCCCTTTTTGTTTTTCATGTAATTAACGCAAACCCAATTGAGAAGATTGCAGAAACTCGTAAAAATATATGTCGAAAGCGTCCGGAAGGCTTGCAATTCTAGATTCGTTCCTAAAATTTGCGCATCATTTTAACAATTTAGACTTGCAATATATTTTTCGGTTCAAGCGTTTTCGGTTGAATTCCATTGAATTTTGTGTATTTTTTGCATAAAATGGCCTTTTCAAAATTTTACTTAAGTTTTGAACAAAAATTCTCTGACAGGAAGATTCCATTCGAGGTGCAGTGAGGCGGGTTGTATTTGAGGATGGCTGAAATTTGTATATCGCTAGTTGTCCATACAGAAAAGGGCCATCTTTCAGGTGGATGAACAGCTCAATTTTGGTGTACAACCCCCAATCACACCCTCCCCCACTCATGTTTGGTGTACACCTCTAGTTTGTCTTGGTCCTCTAAGCTCTTAAAAAATAATTTTAAAAGTTTGAAAAAATTAAAAAAATTTTGAAAAAAATCGAAAGTTAGCTGGCTGAGGTTTGACTTTAATTTGGAGCTGAACTTTTTTCCCTCTCGCAAACAAATTGGGGGTGTTAACCTTGGGCTGAAAAGTATTGAGTATGAGGAAATTGATGTGGAAACAGGTGGGGATGAATATGCTGAGACACAATTGGGTGGGCAAATCAACAGGAGAAGATGAGTTAATGGATTCTTTCCTTCACCCTCAAAAAAGAAGTTGGTTTGGTTGTGGTTGCAATTAGGGCTGGCATGCTCTATTATTTGGTTGGGCAACTCGATTTGTATGCCTGCGTCTAAATTAAATGGGCAATAGGACGATGAGCAACCAGTCCAATAATAAAACACCAAATAAGTTTGTGGTGGAGGCCCTCCCAGGAAGAGACTCGGAGTTGGTAGGCTCCTCTAATCTGTCATAATACACAACTTTGTCTAAAATGATTCCAATGGAGAATAAATGTTTAGACAAAAAAATAAGTCCTACAAAACATTTTAAACCCCAAAAAGTGTTTTAATTACCGTATTTCCTCTGTTCCTCTCCAATGTCGTTTTTCGGCCGTCCGAACCAACAACCCTAACTACAGAGATAGAGCCACTTTGGAGGTAGTAGGCACTGCAGGTATTCATTATGCAAAGCATTGACTGCATTAAAATTTCGCAATTGAGATGCAGCCCAATTCTCTCCGTTCTTTGTAACCACTGTTTGGGCGTGAGCCCAGCCTCCAGACCCCGAAAAACTCAAAACCCCAGTTTTTTGGGGCCCCGGTTAATGAAATGACCATGTCTGCTGTAGATGCAAGGTTCTCATAAAATAAAATTGTTACAAATGTTAAAAAGACTTCTTAAAAACAAAAGAATCAAAAAATTTACCGTGTTTCCTCTGAAATAACCCCTTGCTCCAAAATGACTGCCCCCTCGACTTTGAGAACTTCTATCTCAGTCCAGATCAAATTTTTACGTTGATGTTTATTGCATTTTGTTGACTACCGTGAGCATTACCAATTCTGTTTAGATTTTGTTTTTGCACTTAAAATATTGAGATCATCTTCAATTTTCCCGATTTTTAGTGGTGTTAGCTGTTAGGCGGTGTAGAATCAGAAACTTAGCAACAAGCCAACCAACCCCCCCGAAAAACTATTTTAGAAAAAACACAGCATTCGCGAAAAAATTATAAAACCGCTATTTGTAGCAGTTGTAACCAAACTGGCAACACAGCCAATTAAGCAGCCGCAGATCCAACTTATAATACCTTTATTATAATTGTGGTTATTGACTAATGGGGAGGAGGAAGATATGTCTGCCACACTTCTCAGCCAATCATTAATGTGCGTGTATGTGAAGTAATGAACCAAGTAATGAGACAACGCTATGCTAATTATTTTGTATGCCGACTAATTTATTCGCTCTCTTATCAAGCCTACTGATTAGTCAAAGTTCAAATGAGCATCCTCATTTTCAAGAATTATTTTTCCCGGGTTACAGGGCAGATGGATTTCAAAAGGGTCTCGAGCAGGCGCCCAAAATAAAAAAAACTTTAATCGAAAACAGAGACGGGTGAATGCGACCAAATATATATAAAAGTTCACTCAATAAACTTTGAAATCACGTCTTTCGCAGTTGCGAGGTGCAAGTTGGAGGGCGCGAGTTGGGAGGCGCGAATTGGGTGTCGTTCAAAATTAATGAGTTCATATAAAAAATTTCAATACCAGGAAAACCAAGTCGTATAACAGCGTTTTACGTGACCAAATCTCCATCATTGACTTAGCTAGCGACTTAGCTTGCTAGATTCTAGCGGTCATTTTGAGTATTAAATACACACAACTCGAAAATAAAAAAATTTGTAAAAAAAAGAAATTGAGTAAAAAATCTAAAAAAACCATGATACATGGGTATTATAATCATCAGGATATTATTTAAATGTCAATAAAGGTAGCCAAAGGCACTATGAGGACCACCAGAGTCTCCTCATTTGTTTAACATATAAAAGGGGTAGTAAAAGCCATAAAAATAAACTTAAGAGTCGTTTATCTTTTATGGGACGATTCGTCCCAACGTGCCTAGAAGTGACATTTATAGATGAAAATTCTAGGGCTGAAATTAGCGACCCTCATTTGCCTTTGTGCGATGTTGCGACATCGCTGCGATGTTGCGACATCGCTGCGATGCTGCGATGTTTCGCATATTCACTGAATTCTCATAAAGATTTTATTGCAAACAAAGATGACAACGAGTTCAATGGAGCATTTTCATGGAGCATTTTCAGGCAAAGCTAAACGAATATCCTGAAAAAATGATGGACTTGTAGTCAAAATAAGAAGGTGAAATGAACTCACCTCGATCGACTGGATAAATTCACTGGCAACTTGCTCAGCGCTGCAGATCGCTTCCGGATCCAGCGGAATGCCACCAGCAGTGTTCGTCGGGACAGCAGATGAGCGAGTCACGACCTTTCTCTGAAACACCAGAACGCCGATGTATGTCTAAAAATATGGATAAGTTTTGAAAAAACATTAGACGAGAAATACCTGAGTCACAAGATTCTTCAACGCTACAGTGCCGTCGACCTGAGTGAACTCAACATCAGCCAGTGAAGTGGATATCAACATCTTTTCAGTGACTGAGATAGAGATGTCCCCGGTATTGATGACAGCAAGCACTGGAGCACCATCCATTCCACCAGGCCAACCGACAAGCTTGCATGGATAGGATACGACCGGCATCTTTCTTTTGAGCTGAAATTCAAAAAAATTTACTCGGCTAGAAAAATGTGTGTTACCCCTCACTGCCAACTCTACGCCCAAGTTAGAGAATTCAAACAAAAAACTTTTAAAAGGGAAGTAACAGGCACATTTTTGATTTTCGTAGTTGTTTTTAACAGTTTTCAATATTCTGTAAAAACGCCGTTCGTCCTCACATTTAGGAGCAGGAATCTTTACATAATTTGAAAAAATATCGAGAAAAGGTTATAAGGACGTCAGATACCAGAGTACAAACGACAAGGGCACAATCATACGTTTCAGCAAAAGGGCACTACCAACGTTGTTACGACACAATTACACTTCACATAAGTCAAATGGTCGAGGTTCAGTGTCTGAACCTCGACCATTTGACTTTCTCGAATGAGGTTCAGTCCCTGAACCTCATTCGAGAAAGATAACATCAAGTTTTGGACAGACAGGCCAAAAGTTTGGAAAAAAATCGGCCAAAACAAAATTACATGCTAAACTAACTAAATGAAAGTTCCAGGTTAAAAAAGGAAGGTCAGCAAACTGAAATGTGACACAAACTAGGCGCAATTTTAAAAGAGCTATATTTTGAGCACCACAAAATTTACTGGTTTAGCAACCATCTCGAGACGTAAATCATTGATGAAAATACAAATTAATTTTTCACCAACCTTGGACCGATAATGGGAAACAATTTTAGAGAGTAGTTTGTTAGAGACACCCAGCAAAACACTGCAATCCTTGCGATTCAGGTATTCAAGAATCTCGAAGAGGATGTCCACAGGAATCATCTTTGTTTTCAGGCAATAGGCCAGGAGTGGTTAGGCAATGCAACTGTAAATAAATAATGCAATTTAGCCACATCTTCTTATCTCAACAAAAGATAAAACCATAAAACAGGCCTTCACTCACATGATACAGCCTTCAATCATCCATCAATAGCTCACAAGTTTTCCCCACTTTTCTTATTTAACAAAACCAATACTCGCTCCACTTTTCTTGCGTAATCCTTCTGATCCTGCGAGAACCTTGACGTGGTTCAGAAGCTTGATGGTGTAGCAAAAAATTTTCATATCTATAACTAACCAAATCATTTCAAGCAGTTACCTCGGGACTTGGGTGAGTTTTCTCATGATTTAATTATCTCGTAGCTTTTGATGGATGATTGAAGGCTGTATCATGTGAGTGAAGGCCTGTTTTATGGTTTTATCTTTTGTTGAGATAAGAAGATGTGGCTAAATTGCATTATTTATTTACAGTTACAGTGCCTGACCACTCCTGACCTATTGCCTGAAAACAAAGATGATTCCTGTGGACATCCTCTTCGAGATTATTGAGTCGCAAGGATTGCAGTGTTTTGCTGGATGTCTCTAACAAACCACTCTCTAACATTGTTTCCCATTATCGGTCCAAGGTTGGTGAAAAATTAATTAAAATTAATTAAATTAAAATCATCGATTTACGTCTCGAGATGGTTGTCAGACCAGTAAATTTTGTGGTGCTCAAAAAATAGCACTTTTTAAAATCGCGCCCAGTTTGCTGACCTTTCTTTTTTAACCTGGAACTTTCATTTAGTTAGTTCGGCGTGTATTGTTGTTTGTATCTTTCTCGAATGAGGTTCAGGGACTGAACCTCATTCGAGAAAGTCGGGGACTGAACCTCATTCGAGAAAGTCAAATGGTCGAGGTTCAGACACTGAACCTCGACCATTTGACTTATGTGAAGTGTAATTGTGTCGTAACAACGTTGGTAGTGCCCTTTGCTGAAACGTATGATTGTGCCCTTGTCGTTTGTACTCTGGTATCTGACGTCCTTATAACCTTTTCTCGATATTTTTTCAAATTATGTAAAGATTCCTGCTCCTAAATGTGAGGACGAACGGCGTTTTTACAGAATATTGAAAACTGTTAAAAACAACTACGAAAATCAAAAATGTGCCTGTTACTTCCCTTTTAAAAGTTTTTTGTTTGAATTCTCTAACTTGGGCGTAGAGTTGGCAGTGAGGGGTAACACACATTTTTCTAGCCGAGTAAATTTTTTGAATTTCAGCTCAAAAGAAAGATGCCGGTCGTATCCTATCCATGCAAGCTTGTCGGTTGGCCTGGTGGAATGGATGGTGCTCCAGTGCTTGCTGTCATCAATACCGGGGACATCTCTATCTCAGTCACTGAAAAGATGTTGATATCCACTTCACTGGCTGATGTTGAGTTCACTCAGGTCGACGGCACTGTAGCGTTGAAGAATCTTGTGACTCAGGTATTTCTCGTCTAATGTTTTTCAAAACTTATCCATATTTTTAGACATACATCGGCGTTCTGGTGTTTCAGAGAAAGGTCGTGACTCGCTCTTCTGCTGTGCCGACGAACACTCTTGGTGGCATTACGCTGGATCCGGAATGCCGCTGGATTATCGGTAAATTACACAACCCTACTCTAAATTATTGTGTTTCTTCTGTTTTGTCTTCGCCCCTAATATTATGAATTTAGAAAGCCTGATGGAATTGCTTATCTCTGCCTGCCATGTCATATCTAATGGAGCCAAGTGTGCAACTAGATGCGCTACATCTGCTGTCAACTATATTAGCTCGTTTGTTGGTGGTTCTTGCACTCGTGTTTCTGACAGTAAGTCCATTTCTGAATCAAAAGCTCTAAGTTCTCCTCTTTGCTCGTCTCAAGGCAGAACACCAGAAAAAAGTATTCTCAGTGTGTTGTTTCGTTCCGATGGTCAGTCATTCAAACTCATAAGAAGGTTTCGTTGCAACTGTGCTGTCTGCTTATGGATCAAATGGTGAGATTGGATATTTGCTAACGACTAGCGCCTTTTGCATATTTAGTTCTCAGTGAAGAAGCAGAAGTGGATCAGCTGCGAAAGAGGGCTCTTCAGAATGCCAACAAACACCACTTCATTCACTCGTTTGGATTGCTACACTGCTCGAAAGCCTCCTATCCGTATTTAACAGCTCTGCACTTTTCTTCCGGTGCTTTCCTAGACCTCCGACTGTGAATTACTCAAATGCATATTATTCAGGTATGGTAATCTATTGCGGCAGCTGCTACAAATTCGCTGTTTGGAGCCGCAAGTACAATCCGATCGGTGGACATCTGTTTATGTTAGGCTGGTGTTCTTTTATCCTCAGAGACGCGCATATGAGTGGCCACCAATCGAGGAGAGTCAATTTGCTCTATATACACAATTTCTTTTTCAATAGTATTAAGTGGTGTTTTCATAGAGGTTCCAGTAGTGAATAAAGATTTTGTGTTTTGCAAGGAACTGTGTGGTCGCAAATATCGTAGTTTGCAGATTGGTAGAAATCTCGAATGTCACTGTTGTGCGTGAGTGAAAGGAAACAAATCTTTGTGTTTGTAAATCGTATAAAAACAACAGAGGCACAAGATTCAATATCAGAATAATAATTTATTTTGGCCGAAAATTTTCACCGTGTAGGGTCGTAGATATACTAGGTTCTAAGTCAGGGTCTTCCAAAATTGTGACTTTCAGATAAAGTGCCTCAAGGAGTGCTAATTTTTTTGCATTTTTAAGCGCAAATATTTGGAACCTTTTTTAAGTATCGGCCTATTCGAGAACCCTTGTTCTTTACCATAATTTTTAGGCACAATTATTTTAAAAGTGTGTTCATTGCTAAGAGTCTGTAAATATTTTATTGTTATTCTTTGGTGATCATTTTTTTTGGCTCACAGCTGAGTGGTTTTAACCAGTATCAGTGTGTAATTCCTCTTGTGAATGTAATTGTAATCGATTTTTCGCAAAGTACTAGAGGCAGTCATAAATAAATATGTTTTGCTGTATTCCAGTGTAAAAACATCTCACTGGCTTTTATTTATTTAATTAATGAACTTTCGTGGTAAAGTTATTCATGCACCATTAACCTGGTTTGACGATCGATTCCAACCTGACATTAAAATACAAGTTGGGCATGATGGAATTATTACTGCTATTGGCAAAAATATTGTCAGCAGTGAGGACCAGCTAGATATAATCAAAGACGTGGTCAGAGATTACTTTTTTGACGTATTTCACTTCAATGTTTTCAAATTTAGGCTCTTTTTACCCGGATTCGTAAATGCCCATTCCCACTCGTTCCATAGGTACTTGCGAGGACGTAGTGAGATTGGCACTGGTGCTGCAGACAGCTTTTGGAAATGGAGAGACAACATGTATGCTCTACTGGATGGTGTCACCTACCAAACCTTCAAAGAGGCGATTTTTCAATTCTCATTCGGAAATTGACTTTCTAATTTCAGTTCTGCAAAGGCACTTTCCAAGAAATGCTTTCTGGTCAGTCTTTAACTATGTATTTTCTTGGTTTTATCATTTTACTTTAGCCGGCATAACCACTGTGGGCGAGTTCCACTATGTGCACCATTCATCCAACCAACGGTTTGATCTGGACAATGCAGTGGTGGAAGCAGCTCTGGAAGTTGGTATTCGCTTGGTCTTGATTGGTAGAGCTTTGTAAAAAATGGTTTTACTAATTTATGGTTACTGTTTCAGAAACCCTCTACTCCAGATCTGGCTTTCATTCCAATCAACTCACTCCACAGCAACTACCGTTTGGTGCAAAACTTGAGAAATTTTTAAAGCATGTGGAATTCCTTTCCAAGCAACTAACTGGCAAATCTGAAGTGTCAATTGCTGTGGCTGGTAAGTTTTTATTTTATCTATCTGGTTAAATTGGCGAATAATTTGCAGCTCACTCTCTTCGAGCTGTGCCAATCTCTGCCGCTCGAAAACTGTGGGAATGGGCCAACCAGCAACATATCGCATTCCACATACATTTGGAAGAACAACCCCAGGAAGTGGAGGACTGTAAGGCTGCAGAGGGCGGGAAAACACCCTGTCAACTATTTCTAGACAATTTGGATGATTTCGGCCAGAGTTCATTGACAGCTGTGCATTGCACATACACTCAACGCCAACAATTAGATGAATTGGGTGATAGGAAAAATTGGCATGTCTGTATTTGTCCCACTACTGAAGGTATGCTTAATGGGTCATGAAAGCAAAAATTTCGGCTAAAGTTCGGAATCTGTGTTGTGCCCAAAAACATGTATTGACCACTTTTTCAGTCGTTTTAGCATGATTAAAGTGTAGAAAAAGAGTTTTTAGGTGGGGCTCGATAATTTTTCAAAAAAAATTCTGACCGAAAATTGACTTTTAACCAAATTTTCATTTTTTCATTTTTGTAGTTTTTCTATTTTCTGTCTCGGTCGGACAAGTTTTGCTCTCACATTTTTTTATTGCTTGATAATGAAGAAGTCCCGGAAGAAGATTTAAATTTTAAATGAAATAATTAAGGAATTAAACGATTAGGTATTGTTGAATGAGTTGTGTGTTATGAATAAATGAAAATTTTGGTCAAAAAGTCAATTTTCGGCCAAAAATTTTTTTTTGGAAAATTATCGAGCCCCACCTAAAAACTCTTTTCTACACTTTAATCATGCTAAAACGACTGAAAAAGTGGTCAAAACACATTTTTGGGTATAACACAGATAACGAATTCCTGCAAAAATTTAAAAAAACTTAAGTGCTTAGAGATGCCGGATTAACCGACTGGTCCTAGGTGAGAACATTGCTTAGATCTTCCATACATGTGAAACTTGATAAAATTTCACCTTGAGGCTCCACAACTTTTTTTACCTAAATTTTTGTTGTCTTTAGGCAGTGCTGATATCAAATCAGATCTGCACTTTTTAGAACTTTCGGCGCTACCGGAGTATAACCCCCCAAATGAAATTTTTTTTGAACTTTTTCAAAACACCATTTTAACCATTTTTAAGCATTTCCTACACGCTGAACACGATAAAAAAGGTGTTTTCACCTACTTTTTTCTATAAAAAGTCGAATTTTTAAAATCTTGAATTTTGGTATTTTTAGTTGATTTCTGTTTATTATAACTTAGTAAATCAGATGTTGAAGGTACCTTAGCCCCAAAAAGATGGAATTTGAACATAGTTTTGTTAACTGGGGCCTACCGCATAAAGAAACTCTGGTATGCATACATTTTTTATGCATCCAGAGTCACTTTCGAGTGATTTGCGTCTAAGGTATGTGGGTGTGCGCATCTCAACCCCAAGCCACCAAGCCCCCTGCATGGGTTAGAGATGCGCGCACTCACTTACCTTAGACATAATTCCGAGCAAGACTCTTGATCAAAAATGCATTTAGAGGCTCTTTTTGCCCAGCTCCAGTGACCGAAACATGGTAAAACAGCCAAATGGTCGAAATTTCAAAATGCCCAAACTCAATTTTTATTGACCAGAACACAAAAATAATGTCTTTTTTGAACTTCTGAAGTGATTTAAGGTTGATATAGGGTGTTTGGAAACACTTTAAAAAAAATTTCATTTGGGGGGGGGTATACTCCGGTAGGGTCGAACTTTCAAACAAATATAGCAGCTATTTGTATATGCACTCAGTTAGTGTTCTAGTGCATCATATCAGCAGCCATGAGTTGCCACTAGTATTGAATTTAATTAAAATTATATTAGATTGAATTTTTACGAATTAGATAGGGTTGTAATGAATCCTGGCTTTGATCCTAGGGGCAGCTGTTGTTGAATGGTTAGTAATAAAATGCAAATCCGAGTAGAAATGGTCGAGCCTAGTGTTTGAAGTTGAGGAAGCGGGCTCGTTCTGAGAATAGGCTTATCTTTACTGCCTTTTTCAGTGAAAATCAATTTTTATTAAAGGTTTTCTGGGAGATGGTATTCCTGAACTAAGTGAAAAAAGACAAAATATGCCTTGGAACAGACTGCAACAACAGAATCTGCTTTTTGGAGGAGATGCGCTGGTTGTGCTTTTGCCAGAATGTTGGTTTGAAGCTAGAATGTCTTTTTAATTTTGATTGATTTGCAGATGAAGAAGAACAGTAGAAATTGTGCTCAATTAAATACCACCAAACTACTAACTATAGCTACAGTCAACGGAGCAAGTGCTCTACAATTAGACAACAAAGTAGGCACCTTCCAAGTAGGCAACTACTTTGACTTTGTGGCCTTTGATCTGCTCTCCCACAGATTGCAACAGTTTGTTGGGGGGAGATAAGGGAGAACAGCTGGCTGATGCAATTGTGTTTGGAAGTGGAAATGCTGAAATTGTGATGACCGGAGTGGCCGGCAGCGTCAAGTTTCACAAATAATACGCTTTTTTTGTTTAGATATTTTAGATGATACGGAAATAAAACATGTAAACGATTAATAACTCTACAAATCTACAATTACTAAATTTTACCAAAGTTGTGGGATTGGATACAACAAAACCTCTTTTCAGCCTTACCAAACCATGGTAATTGGTACCATTTCTATATAGAATCCATGTAGCACCTATTTTTGACCCTACTATGGTATTTTGGGTTTAGATTGTTGTGCTCAAATTTATTTTAACTTAGGCTAAGCCTTAGGCTTAGGGTTGGCCAGCGTACGTTAGGACGGGCTCAAACGTATTTTTCGAAGCGTTAAAAGGTTAGTAAAATATGTTTAAGTACATCCTAGTGTACTGTTGGCTATCCTGCGCTTGAGCTTGAATCATAAAAATGTTAAATAACAAGAAAATGGATTAAAACTGTATCCAATCGGTGTATTCAATCAGTTTTTGTATCCAATCGTCAGGTGTTCTTTATTTTACTGGGGGAAATCAGTAATTTACTGGATGAAATCAGTATTTTGCTTGAAATTCAAATTTACTGGGGGAAAAAATAAATTTACTGGGGGAAATCAGTATTTTGGTGTGTGATTTCAATTTTAGCCGGTCTTAAATAAGGTAGACATGTTGAATAAAGGTAAAAAGTGAGTGAAAAATTTACCTTGATTCTTTCGAGATGAGATCGTAGATACTTGTCCATCGGGATACAGCGAGAGATCGTGATCTTGATTGTCGTTTGACGTTCCTTAATCACACGTTGAACAGGCTTGAGAATACGTAGCACATCACGCAAGTAATCAAAATCTTCCTGCAATAACCACCATTAAATTTATAAAGGAAGTCGAAAATCAGCCTACAGATGAAAGAAAGGCGATCTTGTTTTTCTTGGCTGTCTGCACATTGCACTGCTCCATCGAGAGGACACAATCGATTGTTGGAATCCAACTGCCCCAACGAGTAGCAACAAACGTTACCAGTCTTTTTTCTCACGGCCTTCTTGGTCAATTTGACTACGCTATTCAACTTGCCACAGCTGTTTGAGCGAAAAAAGAACATCTTTTAGCGAAGTGGAGTTTCTGAATATAGAAGAGATAAGGAACTGTTTAAATGCCTGGCAAATTATTCAGATAGACTGTAAACAGAACAAGATGAAGAAATTTCATTGCTAATTAGGCACTCTATCAAAGCAGATTATAATTTTTTTTCCCAAAAATACCTGAAAGTAAGTTAAGTGAATTTCAGACTACGCAACGAAATTTTGAATGAATTCCACTGACTGTGCATTTTTACTTTTATCAATTTCTAATTTTAATTTCCTTTTTTCGTTACTCAATTCTAATCCAGTAGACAAGTCCTCGGTCCGGGCCAGTGTTTTCAAAAGTCAAGGTCAAGTTCAAGGTCAAGGAAAAACTTGACTTTAAAACATCAAGGTCGTTTTTCTCAATTTTTTGTAAGGAAAACGGGTCTGAATTTTTTTCCCTATCCCCTAAAGTCAAGATCTTGCGCTGAACAAAACGTACTTTTCAGAATAACGATATCATTTTTGTACGATGAGATATAGCCTAAGGTCAAGGTAAAATCACCTTCATTTTACCTTGACCTTGACCCTCGGTAAAATCAAGGTGATTTTGCCTTGACTTTAGGCTATATCTCATCGTACAAAAATGATATCGTTATTTTGAAAAGAACGTTTTGTTCAGCGCAAAATCTTGACTTTAGGGGATAGGGAAAAAATTCAGACCCGTTTTCCTTACAAAATATCGAGAAAAACGACCTTGATGTTTTAAAGTCAAGTTTTACCTTGACCTTGAACTTGACCTTGACTTTTGAAAACACTGGTCCGGGCTAACATCTCGTGCACTTTTTTAGTTAGCATCTTGGTACCGAGATCTCGGTTTTGAAATTATGTTTATTGTAATAACGAGGTTTGACAGTAGACCAAATTAAAGCAAATTACCGTATTTCCTCTAATAGAAGCCCCCTCCTATTATGAGCCCACCTCTAATTTAATTTTAGTTGGTCATGGGATACCTTCTCTTTCAGCGCCAAGTCGAAACTCAGAAAACACAAAATTATAAAACCGCTATTTGTAGCAGTTGTAACCAAAATGGCAACACAGCCAATTAAGCAGCCGCAGATCCAACTTATAATACCTTTATTATAATTGTGGTTATTGACTAATGGGGAGGAGGAAGATATGTCTGCCACACTTCTCAGCCAATCATTAATGTGCGTGTATGTGAAGTAATGAACCAATCTTTTGCCGTCCAAGGTCAAAATTGATGGATAGATTTGATTTTGTTGCAGATTAGAAGTTTATTACTAAAAAGTATAATAAAGTATTTATGAATTTTTTTGTACGAACTCAATTGTTGAAAAACGTATTAAAATTCAATTTTCAGAAACCATAAGAATTATAAAACCACTAATTTCAGAATACAACTGATAAAGCTGATTTTGCGGAGTCAATCTCACTTCCAGAATTTATTTGCTTCAAATTCAGGTCCCACATACAGGTGTTGAATCCCATACCTAAATCCAACTTTTATATACAAGATACTACGAAGTAAGAGCAAGGAAACCAACCTCCAGTTACAGCCACCATCATTGCAAAAATGGGGCAAGTTGTAGCGTTAGAGACAAGGAAGGGAAGAAGAGTGAAAGGGAGAATTGTGTTGGATTTACCAAAACATCCAGAGCTGCCCCTGCATTGTCCAGATCGAACTGTTGATTGAAACTCGCCCACATTAGTCACATCAACGAAATTTCTATTGGAACGCAACCATGAAACTCCATACCTAAAAGCAAGTGAGATGGTCAGAAAAGATCATAAAAACAAACCCTATGGTGTCTAAATCACATATTAAATTGATGAGAAGGAGAAATATTGGAGAAAAACTCTAAGGAGAGATAAAGGGAAAGGAGAGGGATATGTGGACAGATGCCCCGCCAGGGGCATCTATAGGGATTTTAAAAAACAAATGGCAACATGGTCGCGCAGCGACAGCAACAGTCCATATGAGCCTACTCCAGCAACAATTCATAGAATTCTACTCAAAGCGTCTTAAAATAAAAACATTAAATGAAATAAATGAGAAGTGGAAATGCACCTTAAACAATCTCATGAAGCGCTTAGCCACTTCGTCCGAACTGCAGAGGGTTGCTGGATCAGACGCTACATCTCCAGGAGCAATGGCCTTTCGAACTGATCGAGTCACGACTTGGCACTGAAAGAGAAGGTGTCCAATGACCACCTAAAATTAATACTTTTAACTAACACTATAAGCGAAAAGAAATCTCCTGGGGTCGATTTCAGCAGGATGGATAGGATTCAAATTAAAGATTATCTTTAATTTTTTTTTGCCATTTTCAGCAGAATAGATACGATTAAAGATAATCTTAAAACGCGGATAATTTTTAATCCTGGGATAGGATTAAAGATAATCTTAAACCCCGGATAATTTTTTATCCTAAGATAATTTTTTATTTTCCTACAAAATGAAGCCCAAGATCAATATGTTTCACTCTTGTTTAAGGAAACCTTTATTTAATACAAATCTAGAAGTAATTTATTGCAAAATCTATTTTATCTATTGAGAATTTAGGAAGAACAAATTAAAACGTCTTCTTCCTAATACTCTTCTTCCTCATCATTCACGGACAAGTTGCCTAGATCATCCGTGGGTGTCGCGCTCCTTCTAATAGCTTCATCCAAAACCATTCCATATTTCCTCTGGTTCTCTATCTTTAGCTCTAACAGCTCCTTCTTCAGCTGAGCTTGACTCGTCTGAGAGTTCCTTCTTTGCCGGGATGTTGATTGACTGCCAATTGAGTGGGGGGCTATCGGCATTAAAAACTTGCAAGTTTATACCGAATACGCCTCCACCAACCTCTCCCCCACTCGGAATACCATAGGTATTTACCCTTTCATGTGTATTGAGGATTCCAGAAATTCTTTCATAGAATTCATCCTCCTCAATTTCGGGTTCCCCGCCGCCACTGATACGCTGGCGGTCTCTAAAATGGTGCTTTTTAGATAGTAGGGTTGTTGTAGAAATTTCTATATATATTTGACGCTAATGGCTTAAGGCTTGGTTACAACGGAGTAGTGAGGTGCGAGATGGAGGTGTGAGGTGTGAGATGCGAGGTTCGCTCCTAAAATTTATTTTTTTATATCTGATAGCGGGGAAGTTAATTTTATTCAATAGCGGACCTTGAAAATAAGTAAAAAAACTTTTCAGAATAGCAAAACGACAAAATCTCGTTGAGCTACGACCACTCAAAGACCTCCATCTCGCACCTCACTACTCCATTGTAACCGCCCTATTATTCCTTGGCTAAAGAACGGTATACGAAGTCCTTGAATTAGCGTGTTTTGACCACTTTTTTGTACTTCTTAACCCCGAAAACCTATGGAAAACATGTTTTTTTTTCACAATTAATTAATAAATTTCTATTCCAAATTAGGTACTCAATAGATAAAATAGATTTTGCAATAAATTACTTCTATATTTGTATTAAATGGTTTCCTTAAACAAGAGTGAAACATATTGATCTTGGGCTTTATTTTGTAGGAAAATTAAAAATTATCTTAGGATAAAAGATTATCCGGGGTTTAAGATTATCTTTAATCCTATCCCAGGATTAAAAATTATCCGCGTTTTAAGATTATCTTTAATCGTATCTATCCTGATTTCAGCAGGGCGGATAAAATTAAAGATAATTTTTAATTTGAATCCTATCCATCCTGCTGAAATCGACCCCTGGAGTTGGCAAATAACAAATTACCTTGGTTCTAATATTGGAAATTTTCAGCCAACTATCCACCAAATCAACATCAATGCGGTCAGCACGAGTGTGTTCCTCAAGCTCTCAGTAATCGCAATAGTACCATAATGTGTGTTCACATTTAGATAAACTTGCGTCCCATCGATTCTGGTCGGCCAACCAAAAGCTTTGCAAACGAAGGAATACACTGGCATGCTTTTTTTCAACTGAACTTAGAAACTTTAAATTTAGGGCAGCTCAATTGCCGAATTTCCTCATTATGTACAGAAATTTTTAACCAAAATACAAGTAAGAAATAAAAGGTCATCGCAAGTCGAGAAGCTTTAGCAATAAAGACAACGCCATGCTAATTATTTTGCATGCCGACTAATTTATTTGCTATCTTACTAGCATTTAGGTACCAGGTTGATGGTGCTAGCAGTGCACGGATATTTCTCAAACCACTAGTCAAAAAATACGTATTTTCAGGCGTGTCGCACCATCAAGCCTACTGGTTAGTCAAAGTTCAAATTCACAGAAAGTACAATGGTTTGATTCAGTCGAATTCCAGTCATCGAACTTCATTTAAAAGTCAAAGTTTGCCAAACTTTAACTATCAGGACGAAAGTTTAAAAATAAATGAGCTCGAACAATAATACCGACCACATAAATGAAAAGAACAGTTCCAGAGTAAAAAAGAACGCTTGCGAACCGAAATTTGACGCAAATTAGGCGCAATTTTGAAAGAGCTGTTTTCGAGGACTACACAATTTACTGGTTTGGCAACCATCCCAAGACGTGAATCTTCGATTAAAATATAAACTAGTTCCTGACCAACCTTGCACCAGTAATGGGAGACGGTGCTGGAGAGTTTTTTGTTAGATGCACACATCAAAACACTGCAGTCCTTGCGATTCAGGTATTCAAGGATCTCGAAGAGAATGTCCACAGGAATCATCTTTGTTTTCACGCAATAGGTCAGGAGTGGTCAGGCACTGTAACTGTAAATAAATAATGCAATTTAGCCACATCTTCTTATCTCAACAAAAGATAAAACCATAGAACAGGCCTTCACTCACATGATACAGCCTTCAATCATCATCATCAATAGCTCACAAGTTCACAATAATAAGAGAACTCACCCAAGTCCCGAGGTACTCCCTAAAATGCTTTGGTTAGTTCAGATGTGAAAATGTTCTGCTACACCATCAAGCTTCTGAACCACGTCAAGGTTCTCGCAGGATCAGAAGGATTACACAAGAAAAGTAGGGTGAGTATTGATTTGGTTAAATAAAAAAAGTGGGCGAGTATTAGTCTGGTGCAGCAGAGGGAACCCCGCCAGGGGCATCTAGGGGGGTTTTAAAAAACGCAAAAATTAGACAACATGGCGAACAATAACAATGTGTAACATGCCCAAACTAATCTCCATTCGCAACAAACGACCACGCTTTGATCTTCTCCTTAGAATTTTGAGCAATATGAGCATCCTCATATTCAAGGATTATTTTTCCCGATTCACAGGGCAGATGGATTTCAGTAGGCTCTCGAGCGGGCGCCTAAAATAGAAAACTTAAATCGAAAACAGAGACAGGTGAATGCGACCGAATATATATAAAAGTTCATTCAATAAACTTTGAAATCACGTCCTTTGCAGTTCATTGAAAAATCCAGAATTTTAGGTTTGGTTTTTCTGAATACCAAACTTCGGTAAGCCACAGCTCGGCGAATTATTAACAAAAAGTGGCCGAATTTGGTGCTATCGTACTCAGCACATCGTAGGCTTTCGTTTAACACGCGAAAGGCCGACTGTAACTTTCGGGTGTATAGGCCTAACTTTTCACGCTGAACACGATGGTGTTTTTAGTTTGAGGCGGGTTCCAACAAAACCACCGAGAAAAACGCATCTGAAAATCTGTTAAAAATGAGTATTTGAAATATGGGCGTTCATGCACTTTTCGTGTGCCATTCGCTCAAATTTATGTCTCACCCGGACAAATAACGTCTTAAAATGAAGGGCATGCACCAGGCTTTCCAACGAGTCAAACAACACAGGTGGCTAAGTTTTTATTTCTTATATACAAACGAAAGGTTTAGCCAATGTATCAAACAGGATGGAGCTTCAAGGCACAAAAAATTGTATAGAGTATTTGGAGCGATTTAATAATACTACAATAATAATATTACACTGACATCAATCACAACCGATCGTAGCAAACATTAGAAATTTATACGGATTATTCGCACTGCAAAACAGTCCACCAGAGCTATTTGACTTGAGCCAGCAACCCCACCTGAAAACAAAACGAGAAAAGCAAGAGACGGCGATGGTAAAGAAATAAAAACTTATTTAATACAACGGCACGTCCGTTCAAATTTAAATTCTAGTTCAGTTTAAAATAAACAAAACGCCAAGATATTTCAAAGAAGAATTTCACGAAAATGCTTTATAAATTTTTATTTGCACCAGAGAAAATCTGAGCAGATTGAAAAGAATCGTAAATCTTCAAATTTATTCCTCAAACAGCTACATGCCAAATTTATTCCTCAAACAGCTACATGACAAATTTATTCCTCAAACAGCTACATGACAAATTTATTCCTCAAACAGCTACATGACAAATTTATTCAACAACACACTCAAAATCAAACAAAACGTTTCGGAAATATGATTCAGTCAAAAATTTTCTTAGCTGTTCCTCATCACCATCTCTCTGGCGGAAGTTCAAGAATAGTGTACATTATGCGGCCAACACCGAAAGAGGGCTCAATTACTGACGGAACAATCACCTTCAAATAGTTAGAATAATTCAGAAAGCCAATATAGTTATGAGAAGAGTGATATGACCTCGACACTGAAAGTGGACTCGACCGCTTTTACTTCCAAAAGCTCTTTGGTGAGTTGGAAAACATCATCATCGATTTTCAAAGCATACCCTCTAAATTCAATAGTATAGACTACATAGCAACCTTTAAAAACGCTTACGATGACTTATCCAGACCTGCTTGAAGTTCAATTAATTGCTCGACATCGAAACCTTCCACGTTTGCCATAATCTAATAAATATATTGATGATAGATTGAAAAATTTGTAAGCATCCTCACCCTTTTCGCCTGCTTAGTTGTAAATCTATCCCTAAGCGCCGCCTTGTTAAACACTGCTTTTGTCACCATTTCACGTCTGACCTCGGCAAGTTTCTGCACTGCTTGAAGTTTTACGCCCGTTGCCTTTGAAAGCCGCTTGCTTCCGCTTGGCTGAGAGAATCGCCTTGGCTTCGGCATCATCTTGAGCTTGCTCGGACTGTTTTTCCTTTTCTTTGGTAAAATTTGCTACAATAGAAATATAATATAGAAGGATTTTGACACCGAAAATAGGATAAACAGCTTACAATGACGAAGTTTCCACACCTCTCTTGCTTTTGCACTTGCTGGTCGCTTCCTTTGCTCGGGAACTTTGCTTTGTTGTTAGCTCTTTTCGTACCACAGTAGCACGTCTCGTCTGCACCATTGAATTACCTGAAAATACAAAAAATATTGGACAACATAAACGACGGAAAAAAAGTGCAAAACCACGGAGTTTTACGTACAACTTATATACCAAAACGTAGCTCATACATTGAACTACTCGAAAAGTTGAGCCGATTTTCGTGAAGATGTTGTTTTAAAAACCAGAGACTGTTTGAAGCAAACAAGTGGCATTTTTCCGAGTAAAATTAGTGATTTCTGAGTTTTCCGTCTAACTTTTGTATGAAACACCCAAAATTTGTATTTTTGTATACGGCTTCGGTATCAAAATATCGGAAATTTACTTCTCTATCAGGTCTTAAGTTTGCTTTGGCAGTCTATTGGATAAAAAATGGCAACAATGTCATTCAAAGCAAACTAACCAAACAATGTTTTACAAAATTTCCCCAAAAAATCTCTTCTGGTTTTCAAAAGTTTTATCTTTTTTGGGCAAGTGATGGCTTATTGGAAAGCCCTGACAACGGCCTTTTTAGGCACAATCATGCAGAAAAAAATAAATGAAAACAATCATTTCTGATTCAGAAATATAAAGAGAATTATAAATGATCATTTTAGAAAACTTTGAATTTCGCGGTTTTTTCCCTAATGTACTAGAGTAGGTATTTTAAACGGACGTGCCTATACTATGACCAGTGTTTCCAGTGCGGCCGAAAAAAATGGGTCAAAAAAGCCGAAGCATGTATTTCTGCAAAATTTATGAATGGCCGAGAAATAAATATGCTCACCAACAGTTTTTGAAAAGGCAGACCGCGAAACTATGCTTTTTGAAAAGCATATTTAATTTCACAATTTTTCTCTGCTTTTTTAAAAGCATAATTTATTTGATAATTTTTCTCGGCTTTTTAAAAAACATATCTAATTTCAAAAATTTTCTCGGCTTTTAAAAATCCGACAAATTTGATCGGCTTTTCAAAACAGCCGATATTTTTTGATGATAATTCTCGGCCTTTTGAAACAGCCGAATTATTCTAAGCGGTGTTTCCAAGCAGTTCATTTAAGTCCTACTTTAATTGTCAACTTACGAACTCGCAATGTCTAGCCAGAATGTGTGTAGCCAAGATTCTTGGCTTTCGTTGGGCCAACATATAGAGAAAAATACGATCTAATTAGGACCCTAGTATAGTACTAGTCATGTTCATCTTTTTTATCCTTTTATCATGCTCTGTTATCTCACTTTTAAAAGCATAGTTGTTCGGCCGAACGAAACCTGGGGAAAAAGCATAATAAATAACCATGCTTTTTCATGATTTAGAAAAGGCATACCGTATAACCTCTAATATACGGGCATGCCCGTCTATTTTTCAACCCCTAAAAATCGAAAAAAAAATATTTTGATTTTGAGATTTTTGGGTACTCAAAAAAATCTAAAAAGCGGGATCAACTAAGATAGAGGTTATCAAGAAAACGCAAAAAACATATTTGCAAAATAACTTTCCTGGGCTGAGATATAGGTCCTTAAGGGTGCCCGTCTATTAGAGGGTGCCCGTCTATTAGAGGGTGCCCGTCTATTGGAGGGTGCCCGTCTATTAGAGGTTATACGGTAATTAATAATTATACTTTTTCACAACTTGAAAAAAGCATAGTTATTTCATCATATGGGTTTGCAATTGGCAAAAAGTTCTCGACTAAACTCAAGTAACAAAAAAACAGAAATAATTTTTCTGCTTTTACCCGCAATTTTTTCAGCCTAATAGCTCTTTCACAAACGTTAGAGTTGACGTTGGAGTTGGCGTTGGAGTTGGAGTATTTTTTATGAATGCTTTTTAACTCCAACTCCGACTCCGACTCCAACGTCAACACCAACGCCAACTCCAACGCCGACTCCAACTTCAACACCAACGCCAATTCCAACGCCGACTCCAACTCCAACTCCAACGCCAACTCTGACTTTAATTATTATTATTCATATTTTTATTATTCATTTATTTTGATTTATAAATGCACAACATTAAATCATGTTTTCCTGGAAGTCAACCCTTCCTTCAGAGTTAAAAAAAGACAAGTTTATCACGAATTTTTTTAGCATTATTGTTTTCCACCTCAGGTTCTTCATCAGCTAAACCTCTCCATCCTCTATAAGCATCAAGAGCTCGATCTTGCTCTATTTCCTCTCTCATTTCTTCATTGAGGAAATTGTGAAGAATACATGTTGCCCAAATAATGTCATAGGTGTTTTAGGGGGTCCCAGTAGGCGCACACCCCGCCGCCTAGAAAAAAGAATGGAGTCTGTAGTTGGGAAGATAGTCCGGGACAGGCAAATGTAGTGAGTCGTCTTCAATTGCTTTTTTGATAGCAGAAGAGCTGAAGATAGAAGCATTTGGCTTGAACTCGCTCCTTTTTTATTTTATTTTATTTTTTCTTGCTATTACAAATAAGTTTCAGGTCACGAAACACCCCTGGCCGAAACACCCCCGCCGAAACACCCCGCCGAAACACCCCCGGCCGAAACACCCCGCCGAAACACCCCGCCAAAACACCCCCGGCCAAAACGCCCCGGCCGAAACACCCCCATTCAGATTATTTTGACTAAAACGGTTTTCAAAGAATGGCCGATTAATAAATTCTCAAAGTTCACCTTTTATTTGACACCAAAACCTTCAACAATTGATTAAAGCATTAGAACAGCAAGACATTTAACAAAGGTTAGATCATTCCATAAATATGCGAGATTCCTTTCAATTTTTCAATAATTGTTGTGTTATCGTAGTTGTGGAGGATGCGCAAGATTTTTCTGTCAGCTAACCTGTACTTGAGTCGCTTTTCTGGAGGCTCTTCACCATTGATGAATCGCAGGTATTCACCATCTCTAGACAGCAGGCTTGCTTCCAGTCCATCGATGAATTTCCACGTTGGATATTTCACTCCCAATTCGGTTTGAAGACGACGATGAGCTGCTTCCACGTGATTGTTCGTCCAAGCTTCTCCATCCAGAGTTCGCTGGTGCACAGTCCACATAGCGTTCTCAAACGGTGGAGTCCGACACCATTCCTAGTAAGATGACCTCAAGTTTGGGATTTTTTTAGATTTCACCGTTCAAAACAATGATACTCATAACATAATTTTCTTCAAACCAATCGA
>JAMRYI010001390.1:0-27674 GCA_029231635.1 Ditylenchus weischeri
TGTTACGTCGTCTTCAAGTTCTTCGTTGCCCTCTGTCGCTTCTTCGGTTTCTGCTGCTCTTACGTCTTCTACATCTGTGGCACCCTCAGCTTCTTTGGAAACAACCAATTCAACTGAAGTTTCGTCTAAATCGGATTCTGTTGTCAAAGGAAGTGAGCTGATTTTTATTCCCTCTTTTAGTAGCTTAGTCTTCCATGTTCCCTCACATTATATTTTTAGCTCCTGTCTGGCAGTATGGGGTGCTTGCGGTTTGTGTGGTAATGACTTTGATTGCTGCCTGCGTCATCCTTCTAATCTGGAGTGGCAAAATCATGGCCGGTGGTGCTAGAGCTGCTGTTGATGCTTCTGTGGGCGATGTCTAGGATCCACATTCTCTTGCAATCTCTTTGTTCAATTGTTTGTATTGAGATATCAAGTGTATCTATTGGTGAATTTCAGTTGCCTATGTGCTCCTATTGTGATTCTATGTGCCTTTACGTAGGCTTGTTGTAATAAAGTGCATTATATTATTTTTTGTGTTGTATCTAATAAAATATATTCGGAAGTGATAAGATTCTTTAAAGGACCATGATCCTGGTGGTCTGTTGAGTTCCCGTGTATTTGAAAAATTTACCTAATCATTGATTTTCTGTTCGGATTTTAGATCTTGGTTTTAACAAAACTACGCCTAAAATTAAATTCTAGTCCCTGTTTTGTTAGAAATCCAGTTAGAAAATCGGAACAGAAGATCAATGATTAGGAAAATTTTTTGAATTCGCGGGGACCCAGACCACCGCGAGCAGGGTACGCGACGTTTTGTCGTAAAACCGTTTCGTCGTAAGCCGTTTCGTCGTAAGGGACGTTTCGCCGTAAAATTGTTTGTGTGACACGGATGTCGTCCTATAGAATTGTTGCGTGATAAACTGTGAATCCGTTTCCGTGCAATTTACATTTCTCTGTCAAGAAAGGTTTCTCGTAAGTGAGAACGATACAAAGATTGCGTGATATCAGAACATTTGATATGATATTCAATATCACATAATATGATATCGACGCTGATATGATATGGTATCCCTTCGGTATCATATCAGATAAAATTATGGACCCAATTCTTTATTAATCTTTTTCTCTTTGAGATATCATGTCATAATCACCTGATATCAAAATGTTGGCCTTATATCACGTGATATCATGTCATGTGAGGCCAATATCATATCAAGGTGGCATCATAACAATATTATATCAGAGAGAAATTTCTTGACTAATACCGTATCATGTATCATACTAGACGAAAAATAAGCTTAGTATGTCACAAGATAACTAACTTCATAATAAAATCCTTATTACTTTCTACGATTTTTTAGGCGATTCGAGTGGTAGACCTCCATATGAAAAATCATATAATGGACAAACGAAAGGTGCTAAGATATCTAGACACCACCCTGATCTGCTGCACATTTTAAAAGTGGGATTGTGCATGCTGCTTATGCTCAACTACACATTTCTTGTTATTTGGCTGACTAATACTGTTTTGATGAGCAAACATTTAACATTGGCTGTAAATAAATTAGGGATTTCTATAATTATTGAAAATGAACAATAATGATTCATATCACTTATCAGACAGAAGAAGTTTCTTCTGTGCACCAAACACTACTTGAATGAACAAATGGTAATTCTTTTTTTTAATTATCTTAAAATAGTGACGTGTTTCAGAAGCTGCACAGCCAACAGTTGAGTGCAGTGAAGCTGGCCATCAAATAACAAAGTGATCCAGATCAGATGGTATTTGGTTGGATGCTATTTACATACACTATTACATTCATGCTAATATTCAGGAACATAAAAGCCAGCACTAGGAAGAGGTGTGTCCAGTAGCGCAGGAAGCAAGAGAAGAACACATTAGTGGATGGCTAGAACGCAGTTGACTGATAAGCATTACTTGCATTGCCATCCCTGACCTTTAATAATCACTTGTATTGCAGCTCCTGCATACTCCTCCAGCTCACAGTTAAATAGCGGGTTAGTGCCCCCTCACCTATAGTCTGGCCACAGCTTCTTTGCTATCTATCATCGTGCTGCTGATCGTTGTTGGATGTGAGAGTGGCAATAATGAAGCGGAGAAAGCTGCTCAAAGCTCCTACACTGGTGTGCACTGCAAACAACCGATCAATAATTAGAACCTGCAGAACTCAAATGTGAAAAAAACTATGGTTGGTTTATTGACCAGCCATTAAATATCGGGTTAACTTACCGGTTAAAAAAGGTCAAAAAATCATTTTATCAATAAACCGTAACAATTTTCATCAAAGTTAAACAAATCAACATCAAACGTTTTCGAAGTTTGTGAGTTGACTGTATGGCGACACTTGACTGTATAATAGTAGTCGGAAGCATATTTTTCTAGAAATCAACTGTGACGTTTTAAACCAAAATATACTTTCCCTTAAACCGGCAAAATTGGGTTAAACCAACCCCAGAAAAAAGTGTGACTTTAGTGTGACTGTGAGCGTGACTTTTAGTCAAAGGTGTGATGTGAGTGTGAGACTCACTGTGAGCTTATAGTTCTCGGTCTGACTTCACACCTAGAACTCTTTTTTTCATTTGCTGTAGGTTTGGCCTTTGATTGTATTGTCTTGTTTCATGTGCCTTCGTTAGAAAGATGAGATTCTTATACGTTTACGTAAAAATTGAATATATACGGCCACTAACTGCACCCCCAACAAGCTCAGCCACAATAGACGTATTGCTTATACAGTGTTCCTTCCAAATAGCACCCTGGGGCTATTTTGTTCGAAAATTAATCACGAGATTTTTTTGTCCAAACCAAAATTGAAAAAGCAGAATTGATAGAGCTCACAAAAAGTAAATATTTGCTTTGGACATAGATACAGACCCTCGAATTTCAAAAAGTTATTTCACAAACGGTACGTGACAATTCATCACAACGCCGATTCATCACAACGGACAATTCATCACAACTCCTTAAAAAGGGACAATTCATCACAACTCCTTGAAAAGGACAATTCATCACAACTCCTTACAAAGGGACAATTCATCACGATCAGACAAAAAGGGACAATTCATCACAACCTTACCATTTGAACTGATGATCAAACAAAAAACTTTATTTTCTCCCAAAACCTATATCAAAGATTGATTTTTATTTTTTCCAACAAACATAACAACAAACACAACGACAAATTTAACAACACATTTACTGATCCATAACAATATTGTGGGCCAGCCCTCTCAAATATTCCATCAAATTTTCACCTTCGTAGAGACTCACTTTGCCCAGGATTCTTCTGTCTGCTTCTGCGTAGACCTTCCGCTTCTTTAGTGCTCCGACGTTGGCTAAGTAGTCTTCATAGCGCTTGTCGTGAGTTCGCTGAATTTTTTTGAGATCTTGGAGAAAACGAGCCACATTCGGATGATCAACGCCAAGAGCAGTGTGTAGTCGACGATGAGCAGCCTCTGCAAAGTTATTCGTTCAGTCTTCCCCAGCAAGAGTTCTCTCATAGAAGGACCACCAATGGACTGGGAACATTGGATCACGCATTGCAGTGCCTTGAAGATACCATTTAAATTCGAAAACTAAACCAAGACCAGACATACCGACATACTATGTTTCAAACCAATTGATGACCGGTGCGAGCGCTTGATCATATGCCATGAGATGTGTTTTGAGCAGTCGAAAGTCGTTCCAGATATTTTCAGGCGGCACAAAGGCGAGAGACATCAGCATTTTTGCTCTGAGCGCAAATTCTGTTTCTTGGTTGCGAGTTGAGAGACCATGCGGTGCTATTTGCTTCTTGAAGTTTTTGACGAGATGAAAAAAGCAGCCAGCGATTTGGACACCTGAATTAGGAAAACTACATGAAGAATAACGAATTAAGACTAACCAGGAAACACATCGATTGCCGACTGAATGGCGACCTTTTCGAAATCCATAGAGATAGATGTTGGAGCTAATGCTGGCCAGAGAACTTTGACCATGTTGAACATTTTTGTGTAGCGTTTTTTGTGTTTTTTTGTGTTTTTAGGAGTGCATAGAGGACCGAAAAGACATACTTTCCACCATTGCTGGCTCGTGCACGTCGCTCGGCCAAGAAAGCATAGACCTAAAGTGAAGATGTGTAAATGAAAGGTAGATAGAATGGCAAACCTGATAGAAGGGCGGAAAAGAGCCATCAAATAATAACTGACAGAAATCTGTTCAAGACAATTTTTTTTGACATTGTGATAAATTTTCCCATTTTTGTTTGATGTGATGAATTGTCCCTTTTTAAGGAGTTGTGATGAATTGTCCGTTGTGATGAATCGGCGTTGTGATGAATCGTCCGTATCCGTTTCACAAAAGGGGTCTATATTTAAAAAAAATACGGTAGTTGTGGTGTAAACAAATGTTTTTATTGTGTGAGAAGTAGCAATGCAATGATTCATACAAGTTTTCTTTACATGACTTAAAGGGGCATGCTCACCTGTTTAAAATTTGTCCCGCCAATTCAAAAATTTTTCCTAATCATTACACTTTTGTACGGGGTGTTCAACTTGGTTTCTAACAAAACCATACCTAAAATTAAATTCTAGGCTTTGTTTTGTTAGAAGCTAAGCTAAAAAATCCGCACAGAACTTCAATGATTAGGAAAAATGGCAACCGGACAAAATATATCTTTAATATATATTGTCGCATGACAAAATACAATTTTACAATTTTTTGTCGTGCGACAAAATATATTTTTTGATATTATGTCATTGGTGAAGTTTTTTTGTCATTTCGCTGTTATACCCATGGGTCATGGTGTGTGAAAACACTAAAATTCAAAATCGACTTAAAAATTGAGGGTGCACTAAAATCACTGTCAAAATTGTGGTAGTGGAACGTTTCGCGAATTTTCTCATTTTAGTTGTTTTTAAATTCCCGCTTTTTTTGTTTGAAAATATTACGTTTTACTGGTCGATTTTAATTTTAGGGTCGGGCAAGCATAACTGCCGCCCAATCCCAACCCTAATTCCAGTATTTTGGATAAATGTTTTTGGAAAAATCATTGCGTTAGTTTTACGTCTTAGGTATGATGGAAGCTTTCTGTAGCTGTTTTCTGTAGCAAGCTTTCGTGTTAAAAAATTGTGTTCGTTGGGATGAGTTAAGTTGAGTAAAAAGCAAAAAGTAACATGCAAAAGCAATTGTTAACGTTGAATTGATCACTTAACAATGAAAAGTAATAAGAAAATTCTCGAAATTTTCTAATGAGAAAATTCGCGAAACGACCATGCACCAAAATTTTAGTGTTGTTTAAGGTTGTTACTAGGGTGGTGCGGTTACGGTTAATTTATCACTACCCGGTTTTCGGTTTCGGTTAATTGGGCAAAAACTGGTCCGGGTCGGTTAACCGACCGTGCACCACCCTAGTTGTTACACAGTTAACTCGAAAAATTTTGACTTAATTTTTGAATTGGCGGGGACAAATTTTGAACAGGTAAGCATGTCCCTTTAAGGAGAGTCTAATCAAAATATAAATTTATTATACAAGCTACTCATAGCTTATCATTAAAAAGTTCTTTTTACCACTTCAGCTGACTATTATGTAACTTCTATGCTTGGAAAATTTTGTTTCAAATTCAAAGTAATTGGTTAGTTCCAAGAAAAAATGTGTATAACAAAATAAACGGCATAAGATATGCTGCAGAGGTTTGTGCGTAAAGGCAAGTTACTTGAGGATATTTACATGTGGGATCAATAGCAGTAATTGAATCTGGCTACACTGGCACTCCACCATTGCCTGAACTCCTCCTGCCTCCTCTTTCATCCTGACTGGTGGCTGTGGTAGTGGTTGAAACTGTGGTTGCCCCCAACGCTGGATTGCCGTCGATGTAGCCCTCTGGTTCTGCCAACGGTGCCTGTGGTAGCAGCACATATCCGGGAGCTGAGGAGGAGTAGCCACGAGGTGAGATCAAGTGGTCGGCACTACTGGTTGGAGGGTGGCTGCCTCGGTGACTGGTTGACAAACTGGAGCCGCCTTTCATTAGTTCATGTCGCATGGGGACCGGAAGGCGTGGCGAAAGCGCTGTAACACATCTTATAAGAGAAAAGCATCGGATAAAAAATTGTTTCACTGACTTGGAATTTGGAGGCATTGGAAGGATAATTGCAACTTCGATATATAGCAGCCAAAGCGAAAACAGGTATTGGTAGAAGGGGTACCAGTGCAATGGCCGCACCTGAAACAAATCAAATATCCAACTATCTCACACTGATACCATATATTGAATATGTGAGTTACTATAAATACCTAAGTACCCACACCTGAGTACCACCACTTGGCTGCTACCTGGGTACTATAGCCTTGATATTACCATCCGGGTACCACTTCTTAGGCACAACCGCACTGTGGCTTATCAAACAACGTTATATGTCAAAAATAGCCCTAACCGAGCTTGTTACTGATCTGCAGGCGGAATTTCTTATCGATCGAAATCTATAAAAAAACATTGACAAAGTTTGTCTATCTACGAATCATATGGTTGTGTGGTGCAGTGGTAATGGTCCACGTTGGTTTTTTTCTTTATTCGGGTCCAACAAATAATCATGGAAGTGAAAAAAGTTCACAACTAAATGGCGAATAAGCTACGATAAGCCACGGTGCGGTTGTGCCTTTCAGGGAATACGGTAATGCCAGAAATGTCTACCAAGATATTCGCTGAACTCCCAGCTTTGAACGGCTGGTGAGTATTTGGCGTATGAGTAGGTCATGACATTTATCACAGCTATGCCCTAGAAAAGACAGAAATTTTAAGTATAGTGGATATTCTTATGAGGAGAAGGTCAGCTTACAGTGGGTATTGCCGGCAACAAATAGGTGAAGAACAACAAGAAGTGGCCCAAACACCAGCAACAACTGGAGTGCAACATGGTCCTCAAGTCCTTGCCCAGTGAATGTGCACCTACAACAAGCCATCAGTATACAGTCAAACCTCGATTTAACGACCCCATCTCAGGTTCGTTCCGCCTTGGGTCCTACACTTTTTACCTCAATATTTAAGTATTTTGTCAGTTCTGTTTTCACAGTCTTGTCCCAAATATCGCAAGGATTCCGATTTTGCCGATCGTTTTTCAAAAATCAAAAAGTTTTGCCTCTAAAATAGCAAAAAGCTTTTTTATCAATCAAATTCAAATTGATTTTGTCTCCATAAGAAAAATAAAGAAACATTTGAAATTGGACTTATTGGCGTGGGTATGCCCCTTTAAGTGAATTCATCAACACATGAATTCATCAACAAAATTCAAGTTTATTTGTCTTGGCACGAACCTCGGCGTAGCATATAGAAGTGGATAGGTTTTAAGCATCTAAGGAAAGTGACGATCAACTTCAGGTTGGCCTCAATACTTTTATTCTTTCGGCTATTAGTTTCTGATTAAAATATCATTTACGGGTGAACCATGTGAAAAGCTACTGCATTCACGGTATTATCTTTAATAAGGGCCCTTGAGGCCTTATTTTTTGACACCTCATTGTAGGTGGGGCTTCATTGGAAGGGAGGGCGCTATTAGAGATAATACAGTAATTAATAAAAAAAACTGAGAAAATATGGGAAGTTCTTGTTGCCTGTGCATCAAAATCATTTATCCCCAACTTTTGAATCTTACCCCTAAAGATTCTCAAAATTCTTAATATTATTAAGGATTATCCCCGCAAGTAGTATATCATATTTTCTCTAACGACCCCCCCCCTCCATTTTTTGACTAGGATTTCAGAGTTAAGTCCATTTTTGATTGACAATTTTCGGATTTTTCGAGGGTTGAAAAATAATACCCCGGCGCACCCGGGCCGGGGGCATTAATACAGAAAATACAGTACTGTCAAAGAAAATTTAAAAAATAGTAATATTTCGTGTCGAGACAAATAAACTTGAATTTTGTTGATGAATTCGGCGTTGATGAATTCAGAGCCGCCCGACTTTTTGTCCAGTTCTATTGTTTGCCAGATACTTTCTGTCCAGTTCTGGGTGTGCCGTCGATTCATATAAATTGCTAATGACTTACAGTAGAACCAAGACACAGCCAACAGTTCAAAGGCCAGAATGGTGCATAGAGTGATGTATTTGAGGTAGCCAGAAGTGAGTTCATATGCATGTTTCCCAGCCTACAAATACACAGCATATACTAGAACAATTCAATGAGACGAACCTGAGTAGCAAAGTAGACACTAGTGCCAGCGCCCAACAAGCAAACGAACAGAGCTAGTATAAAGCGAGGACAACATCTAGACCACCGCTCACCCAACCCATCTTCCAATGTGGCCTGAAAATACCGATTTTTTGTCTAAGCTAGCTTTGATTTCACAATAAATTTTTATGTATTTTCAACACATTTGAAAACAAGGGGAAACAGGCGCTTATCGGCACCTCCACCGTGTTTTTACCTGTTAATAATTGTAAATCAGGGTACGTAACTCGAAATTATCCAGTGCTTAATGATTTTTGAGCGTCAAAAAAAAGATTTTGACGTAAAACCTCAAAAATAAAAAAGGTTTGGGATCCCAAAAAAGCACAAATTTTTTTTAAAAGTACAGTTACGTACCCTATTGTAAATTATTTTAAGGTTTCCGGAAAAGCATCCGACATAGGTTTGCAAACACTGGCGGTAAATTGGGCTGAAACACGAAAATCAGCCTGAAATCCAGGCTAAAATCCAGGCCCTCTCCGATGAAAAATGGCCTTCAAAAAATAGGTATATCCCCTATTAGAACTCACTTTTTCGGCCACTCTTTTTTTCAAATGATATCTGACATCTTGGGCAACACGGTAAAGTTAGCGACAAAAGTGATTTTGCCGTCTGTAACCCATTTTGGCCTCCGAAGTCAAAAGTGTGACGGATCATCAGCTGAGTAGGTCGCCCCACCTCAGGTTCGTTCGCGCCTGCGATCCCACACTTTTTTACCCCGATTTTTGAATTCTTTTGACAATTATGTTTTAACAGTCTGGTCCCAAAAGTTGCAAGGATTTGATTTAGCCGTTCGTTTTTCGGAAGCCAAAAATTTCCCTATATTGATAATCCCTTCAGAAAAATATTGCACTTTGAAGAGCGTTTTTCTTCAGCTTTCTAAGGGAAGGGGGTTATTTGGTTACTTTTAACGGTCAAGAGGGGAAATTAGCGGTGGTAATTACCCCTAATACACGACCCCTCAACTTGCGGCCTCGATAATTGACTAAATTGTTAAAATTAATTTTGGTCAAAAAAATATTACCAATACACTTAGCGAGAGCAGGTACTAAACAAGTCAGAATATAATTGGAAAAAACTAATAGACAAATTCTCACAAAGATGTTAAGCAACACGAAAATGCACATAAACAGCAGTAGACCCGTGAAAATTTTGGTGTGTGGAATAAAGGAGAGGTAGACTAGGATCTGCCACATCTGGATTTCTCCTGAAAATTATCAAGTTTCACAGGAATTTTTTAGCCAAACCAACCTTGGTTTATTAACTCAAGAGGTGAAAGTCCAGTTCTAAGATTGAGGAAGCCCACCAAAGACACAACTGTTGACATTTGCAGAATAGTTATAGCCACATGGCCCAGGAGCAGTAAGAAAGAGTCACTGAAATTGTGAGGAAGTTGGCTGGGTGCAAGGCTAAATTGTATTGTAAAATATACCGCACAAGGTTGTTGGAACGCTTGTTGTAAGAGGCGATAGTTATCCAAGCACCAAATCCAATCCCCGTCGCTAGAATTGCTTGTTCTATGGCTGTTTTCCACACCTGAACTACTTGCGAAATTTGGGTGTTCGGCCATTTTTTAGCCATTTTTTTAAATTTTATTTTTTGGTTTTTGGGGCATAGTTGTTACAAAACCACCTTTTTGATTTTTTTCAAACTTAGGCAAAGCCTTAGACGCAGGGTAGGCCAGCTCAAGTAAGGACGAACATGTGCCCCAAACTTAAAAAAGCTCATACTGATTTGGTCTGCGAAAAGGCTTAAATAAATCGACAAAGATCGGGTATAAAAACGCGGTTAAGTGTGAACGGGTAGAGCGAAATGACAGTTTATTTACGAAAAAAAACGGTACAAGAATAGGCCGGTTGACCGACCGAAAAGAAAACTAAACAAAACCAAAAACAAGTATTTTGAAGCTGGTTTAGAAAAAATTGACTGGTCCATAAACACCGACCGAATCCTACTGTAGTTACCCCCCATAGGCACCCTATATCTCAGCTCAAAAAATTTATTTAGCAAATCTGTTTTTTTCTTAATCACTACAAACTTAGCTGATTCCACTTTTTAGATTCTAGTTGAGCACCCAAAATTTTCAAAATCGACCTTCTAATTTTTCGATTTTTCAAGGGTTGAAAAATAATTACCCCGGGGTAACTAGTAAAGAAAATACGGTAGGTGCTTAATTTGCCACAAAAGTAGTCAACCTACCATATAATCATACAGTTTCTGCCAGTCGGTAGTGTCATAAAAGAACTGCTGATACATTTCCACAGCGCCTCCCAAGAACAGACATCTTCCAGCCACTCCCAGCAACATCACAAAAGGCCCAATAAATGTGAACATGACCACTTTGCCCAACCACCTGACCCCAAAGCAGATAGCCAACGACACAATCACCCAGACTGCTGCTTGAGAGATCAGAAAATAGATTTGGAATTGGCCGATTTCAGCTATACTCTCACTCGGGTTCTCCAGGGTTCTCATGAAATGACTTAGGGCTGATTCCTGGTGCAGCGTGGACAGTTGTTGGCCATAGGAAAGCGAGGTTAACAAGGCCGTGGAGGCATTTGAGGTGATCACTTCTGGATTGAAACTAACTGGTGGGGGTGGTGCTACTGTAGCTGCGAATGCATTTGTAGGCTCTCGACAAGCAAGACCAGCAGTTTGTAATTCAGGAAAGTTCTTGCAGTTCAGCCAGGGAAGACCTGTAAAATTGATGGAAATTGTTTAATTGCGAAAATTTGTTTTTGTTTTTAAAATTCAGCATAAAAATTTGAGCATTGTGAAAAAAAATAATTTGCATAAAGCATGAGAGTCAAACATGGGCTAAACTAAACTTTAACTATGCTGCAGAAAAGTGGTTTTAACCACTTCTAAGGCAATTTCGAGTCGTGAAAACAATAGAAAACGTGTTTTTAGAGCGCGGACGAACATTTTCAGAAAAAAAAATTTGACTAAAATTTGACATTTTGCCTTGGGGGACCAAGGTGAACCAACCTCAAAAGGTAGGCAACCGGACAAAAAAGGAAAAAAACCGTTTTTGTCGCACGACAAATTTTTTTGTTAGCCCACTTTTTGACTGCGCATCGAGCTGATTTTTTCATGACTTGTTAAAATAAGGGAGAGAAAACAGTCCTGAAAAAATCAGCTCGATGCGTCGTTAAAAAGTGGGTCAACAAGACGTTTTAAAATTTGTTCAAAACGGCTTTTAACCGTTTTTGTCCGGTTGCCAACCAGATACCCTGAAAAGATGGTGCTTGAACATAGTTTTGTTAACTGGGGCCTACCGCATAAAGAAACTCTGGTGTGCATGCTTTTTTCATGCATTCAAGGTCACTTTCCAGTGATTTGTGTTCAAGGTATGTGTGTGTGCGTGTTGACTGCGTTCCAGCAATGAAAATCGGATGTGAATTTTTGAGGAAATTCGGCCAAAAATGGGTTAAACCGCTTTTCTAGAACATCGAAAAAGTGTGATCCGGCCCTAACATGATCCCTTTTTTAAGATTGTATTGCTTCTTTCCCCTTCCTGGGCCCGTTTTTTCACCTTGGTCTCCTGTATTTTTTGTGTTATGCATGGGCAAGACTCAAACATGTTTTTTTACTTTTTTTATTTCGGGGAACACGTTTGAGCGCATCTGAATAAAAGCTGGCTATTTGGCTTTAAAAAAAAGTGGCTTCGATGGCGCAGTGGCCGTGCGTTCGGCTTTCATGGCCCAAAATGGTGCGCAGGTTCGATTCCACCTGGTGGCACACCCTACTGATTTTGGCTTATTTGACCTCATGCCATAAAAAAAATAATCATGCCTAGGAGTAATTGGGGTCGCTGGTTAAAAAAGTCGAGTCACCCCGATACCAAGTAAAAATAAGTATGATGAAAATTCAATTTTTCCATATTGTTTTTAGCGAACTAGTTTACCTGGCCGATCATCAATTATAGTCCAGAAGAGATGGAAGAGGTAGAGAAATAGCCAGGCCATATACCTGTAACCCCACATTTTTATTTTATTTATTGCAAAAATGAATCACTACTACTACCTGGTCATATAAGCCATTAAAAACAGCGAGAAGACTATTTGGGACACTCCCACCCCTTTAAATACAGGACAGATGTTGTAAAGGGCTTGGATGGGGGCTCGGCCAGTCAGTTGGCCTACAGATAGCTCCAGAATAAGGATTGGTAGAATAACAACAAGCAAGGCTGCTCCATAAGCTGCCAAGAAGGCCACTGCAAACACAAAAGTTAAATATTAAACTTAGTTAGTTTCCAGCTTACACCCTCCATTTTCCAGCACTAGACGAGGTAGGTTGAGGAAATTGGTGGTAGCAAACAAGCTGAAATGGATGTTGCCAAATTTGAGAATACCTGGATACAAAAGCACCCCTTGGATGACAGCCCAAGGGGTGCTTTTGTATCTAGGTTCGACTGTAATTGTAAACTTACTAGGCCAAACCAACAAGCATGAACTCGATCTTGAAAGACCAAATGTCGCGCCATTCCTGAATTGGCATGATATTTCTTTATTAAAATTTTCAAGTGGTCTACTTGGAATAACCATAGAGTCTGTTAAAAAAGTAAAACATAGACAATCAAACTAGAGCTGAAGGATTAAAAGTGCAAATTTAACCCTAAATTTCGCACCGGTTGAGTACCGACTTAGGGTGGCTAAAAATATGCAAAATAATGAAACTATGTGCTCAGCGAGATTTTTTTTTGGTGAACGACATAACCATTCATAACTTTTTTCATAATCATTTATGGCTCAAAATCCCACAGTTATTTTCTAAGGACACGCAAAAAATTTAGACTATGGAAAAGAAAAAAAATAATGATGACACAAGCTCCATAGAGTTTTTTCAGAGAAAACACATGCCGTAATGTATTTGTAAAAAAAATAAACTTTTTTAGGAGTAAAAACACAGCCAGGAACCTCTTTTTAAGGAACCTCTTTTTTCGAAACCCTGATTCAATCCGGATCATCATCTATATTGACCAAAAGAGGTATGTGTGTGTGTCCATGACTCATGGCAATTAGTTAAAAAAACAATTGAATGGTGTGGATGGTCCAAGCAACTGTAGATAGCAACTAATCTAACTGATCTTCTAATATGCTGAATATAATTTACCTCAACTATCAAGGAGGACATTTTCATTTGATTCATAGACCAGCTACGCTCCTCGAACCACATCTTCTAGCAAGGAGGACACTCCAGTGGTCCGAGTAGTGGGAAATATCTTAGGGCAATAAGAATGAGTAATACTGGTATTGGTATTGCTAATTTCTTCTTCTCCTTTCAAAACTGGCTGCGGGTCAACAGCAATTAGGGGCGTCATCAAACACTGGAAGTGATTTGGAATGCTGCTGCCTGCCTGGCTGGGTGGGTGATTGCTGCCCCTGATCAACACTCTACTGAATAAAAAAGGTTAAAATTCATCTTTTTGTGTCTGCTACATGAACAACAAGAGTGCATTACCAGGTAGTAGCAAAATCAATGCGAAGAAGAAGAAAAGACTAAATGAGGTCAATGCTGCTGCTACTAAGCCCACTTGTTTACTTTTGCAACAACAACAATTGACTTTTGTTGCCTTTTCAAAGGGATAATTGGCAGAACAATCTATGATGTTTTTTTGGAAAAGGCAGAAAATTTCGAAGGGCAAACCTTTTCGTTGCCATAAGAAAACTTTTTTTTGCCACCCCGCTTATTTGGTTTTGCCGTAAAAAGTCGTTATATGGCACAAAGAAATTTAAGTCCAAGAAGTATTCCTGCGGCAGAAACAAGTCTTTTTACGGAAACAAAAAAGGTGTGCCCAATATCGAAGATGTCCTAAAATTAAACGCAATTTCCTTCAACGGAAATTTTATAAAAACAATTGGAACGCGTTTTCGCGGATCGCTGAATCTCGAAAGTTGTGGTTGGAGCTTCAACGAACATATAAATAACGTTAAAGGACCGTGGTTTTTGCAAAATTTGAATTGGCGGGGAACAGTTCTCGGCAGGAGTACACTATTTGGGGTAGCTCAAAAGTGCGTTTCTTAAGGGGAAAGTATGTCTCAGGCCCTAAAAACGATGGAAAAGGCGAAAAAAAGTGTGGGAAAGACGTTTTTGAAAAAAATTCTCGATTGCCTTGGTCCCCCCTGTGGTTTTTAGTCATTTTTCGCCTTGGTCCCCCCTGTTGTTTATGACAAAAATTTGATTTCTACTTTTATTTTATTTTATTGCTTTTTACATATTGGCAGCAAGATTTAAGAGTGTACAAAAATAAAGACAGTCGTCGAAGGTAAGTGAGTGTGCGCATCTCTAACTCTCAAGCCAAAAAAAAACCATGGTCCTTTCTTTAAAAATAAAAAATATTTAAATTTCGGCTAAAACCTGCGAAAATAGGTTGTTTGGGTGCCAATGGTTTGTGGAAGTCCTAACAAAAATTTGTGAGGAATCTGTGTATAATTTCGGGGCAGTGTAAAGAAAATCAAAAAATAATAAAGGTGATACTAAAAAGGGTTCAAGTACTAAGTAGCGTTATCAGCTTGTTGACAAAAATAAGATACCGAAAAGAAATTTAAAGAGTGATGCTAAATAGTTTGCTTGCCTAATGGCTATCTAAAAGTTCTCATTTCTGCAAAATAGGGTTGTCAGTACCCGTAAATTTGGAATAATCGAGTAGAAACAGTATTCAGGCTAAAAATCTAGTGGCCCAGTTAGCGCAGTTTCTTCACATTTGGCTCTAGATCAGTATGTATCAGGGCTGCACCTGATTTTATTTCTAAAAGCAGAACCAGAAAATCAGAATGCCCAAAGACGTCAGCAACCAGAAATCGTGTGCACTCTGGTATGAACCCTCAACCCTGGTATGAACCCTTTAGTGTGTGTGTTACTCATACGTGGACAAAGAGTGGCTCTAATTAGAGGTAGGTAGCTGAGTGGTTCAAGCAAAGGTGGACATTTATTTTAGATTGCTACTCGTTCCTGCTCCAACCGAAACAAAAAATTTCTTTACAGATATAACTGCAACTGAACACAGAGCACCAAATTTCTAAAACATTATTTGTTTATAGAATTACGCCCTAACCCGCCTAAGCCCCACAAGAGAACACCAGAAATAAAAAATAAATAAACAATATTTATCCTGGTGCTGCTTGCACACTCAACCAAATCCAATATAGACGAAAAAAAAGTACTCCTAGACAAAATAAATCAATTGCAATGAGCAGTAGCTAATCTAATCAACACACTCCAGCCAAACAATACTACTAGCAGCACAAAATGCCCATAATTCAGCCTGGCCAGCCCCCAAAAAATAAGAAGATGTCATTAATTAGCGGTTAGCTGCTGCAGAAAATAAGTAGTAGCAGACCAGCCAACCCAAATCTAGCAGCAAATGGATCGATGAGGAGGCCAAGCTGGAGGGGGGGGGCTGTCTGACCTACTGGTCACCCACCACTAAAGTGTATATTGTAATTAGAGGGGCAGGCAGGCAGTTGCCAGGAAAAGGAAGCAGCTATATGATTTTCCGGCCAATAATAATTATTATGGGGAGGGTCAGAGTGTCTGCTTGCTGGACATGTTCCTCTGCTTCAATCAACAACAAAGGCTCTAGGGAGGGGGTCACTGGTCATTCTATATAGCAGAATGAGGGAGGACAAGTGTAATGTTGTTGCCAAACATGTGCACCAAAAACCATAGAATGTCGACTTCTGAAATTGTCGAGAATAATATATTATTGCAAGGTTGATTGCCGCCTTACAGGCGTCTAGTCCATGGCCTGCAAATGGCAAAAACATAACTTTTATTGGAAAACTCGACAATGGCCTGCATACTTTTGTCAACGCCCCTCTTAAAAATGCGAATTTCTCGCCGCTCTTTTTTTTAAACGAAAGCTGACATCAAGGCAAATCTAAAAAATCCTGCAACAGAAATTTTCGAGCCTTTTATGACCATATTTTTTGATAATTCATAAAAATTGTGACCCACCCACCCAGCCGACCCAAATACTATTTAGAGATTTAAAAATTGGACAATTTTGGACAATTACCGCTTTTTTGTTACTTTTTGAGTTTTTTTCGTTTTGATTTTTTGAGGTTTTTTAGGCAAACATTTGTCGCTCAACAGAACCTTTTTTGCCACGAAATTGTTTTTATAGAACGATTTGGGCGGTAGTGTCACATACACTGCCCGAAAAGTGGATATGTCGTATACCCTCCACAATTTTTTGTATAGGATTATTATTCGTTGTACGGCAACGAATAATAACCGTAAAAAGATTTTTTTACCCTAAATAAGCTGTTTTGGTTCTATACGACAATCCGGTGCCAAAATATGCCTTGGTCCCCGCTGTTGTTTTAAGAGAGAAATTCAATTTTTTATTCTCACAATTATTTTCGCATTTGGCGTTTTCTCGAAAAAAAACAACAGGGGGACCAAGGCATATTTTGGCACCGGATTGTCGTATAGACCCGCTTTTTTCAGCCGTGAAAATTTCCATGAAAATTGTCATCAAAAAGGACTTTGCCCGGTCGAGCAACTTTCGACTTTTCGGGGTCTAACTCTCGGAAAGCTCCAATTTCGCTGAGGATTCTGTACATTAATCCTAAAGTAGTACTTGTAATTATACGCAAAATTTATCAAGATGCTAGTTACAAATATAAAAAATTAAAAGTCAATAAGTGGGCAAGTTTTTTACACATTATTCATGCAAATAATTCGTTTTAATAAAGAGATCAAAAAAAGATGTTTATAGGCAAAGGCAAAATTGCTTGACTTTATAAAATCAGAAAAAATTGTTTGATGGGTTTCGCAATTAGAATTAAAAAAGGTCAATTGTGAAACCCATCAAACAATGTTTTCCGATTTTAGCGCCACTAAATAGCATTGTCCGGTGTTTATTTTAAAGTCTAAAAGCTAGTTTTAAGTACTTTTAACCATAGTGCTGTGTGTCTTTCTTTTGCAACGAGCTGTTGATTGCCTAGATTTGCTTTTGAAAAGGCATAAACAGATCAAAGATTAAACAATGTTGCATCAACGGAACTTATTTACTTGGGTCGCATTTTTGACTTATTTGTAAATTATGTTTGAACGACTCCTAAGTGATTCTTATATGCTTAAAACGATAAAAAAGTTATTTTCTGACACTTTTCTACGTAAAAAATCGATTTTTTGAGAAAAAATTTTTGATCAAAATTTGACTTTTTTCGTTGGGGTACCAAGGTAAACCACCTTATATTAAGGTATTGTACCCGGTTTTGGTCACTGGAGCTGGGCAAAAAGACCCTCTAAATGCATTTTCAATCAATGTTACCTCGGAATCACGTCTAAGGTAAGAGAGTGCGCGGATCTCTGACCCACCAAGCCCACTGCGCCCCATTCGAGGTGGCTTGGGTTTCAGACGCGCACACACACATACCTTAAACACAAATCACTCGAAAGTGAGCTTGAATGCATGAAAAAAGCATTCACACCAGAGTTTCTTTAGGCCGTAAGCCCCAGTTAACAAAACTATGTTCAAATTCCATCTTTTCGAGGTATCCAGGCACCCTTTTAGGTTGGATTGCTTGGGGACCTAAGGCAAAAAGTCAAGTTTTGACCAAAATTTTTTTCAAAAATTCAATTTTTATGTGAAAAAGTGTCAGAAAATACCTTTTTTATTGTTTTAAGCATGTAAAAGTCAATTAGGAGTTGTTTAAACATGATTTACAAATTAGTGAAAAATGCCCCCCCCCCTACAAGTAAATAAGTGCCGCATAAACAACTGTGCACCTCAGCTTTTCTATCTAGCTTATAGAGGTAAATGCAAATTTAAAACATTATGTTGACCAAAAGCTACAAATCCAGCAAAATAATAGTAAATCTGCACAACACTCCATATAAAGTTGTGGATTGCTGAATTAATAATGAATCCTAGCTAATCCCAAACCATATTGCCCATATTAGCTAGCTAGCTGGCTAGTTAAAAAGATGGGACTCTTGACCAAACTCTAGCTAGCTGGTTGTTTGCCTCCCCCTTCAAATAGTGGTAATTTAATAGCCAGAGCAGCTGTTAGCACCACAGAATTGTAAATGAAAGGCAGAAACAATAATGATGGTACTATTTCGATTCAGGCCAAAGCAGGCTCCAACAATTATTTTTCTCAATTTTCGAGGGTCTTTACTGATTTTGTTTAGAAAGTCTAGTCTCAAATATTGCCGAGGCTCCAAGTTTCCAACATGTTTAAAAGAACCCTAAGATTTTTTTAGGGTTGCTGAATTAGAAGGGTAAAATCTTTTTGGCTAAAATCTGGTGTATTTACCCGGTTTTCACCCAAAAGTCGGGTAAAATATTTTTATTTTAAATTTTTAATAAAAATACCGTATATCTTCGAATAAAAGCTCATGGACTATTATTTTTCAACTCTTCTCTGGACATGGGCGTTCTTTAGAAGGTGGAGGAAAACAAAGAGGAACGATTTGAACGTATGGACCCCACATTGCCCCACATTATGGGCCTCACACCTCAATTTAAATGCTAAAATTTCAAAAAGTCAACACTGTACGAAAAAAATTTACGTGTATAAGGCCGGGTAAAATCTAGGGGTACACGGATGTTTCCTGAAAAACCGTTTCCCTGTAAGGGACTTTTCCCTGTAAACAACGGCAAGGCAGTGACTAGGTATCGGTACTACTCAGGTGGAAGTGCCTAGGTAGGAGCACTTGAGTAGTATCAAGCGTACACACTCATTTCATCGCAACTCATTTTGTCCCAATCATTTCATCCCGACTTTTTAAAGCTCAAGCTCGGGTTTTTAAAGGCAAGGGTAGGCTAGCGTATGTTTGACGGGCTCAAACGTGTTTCCCGACTTAATTCAGAGCTTATTTCAAGCTGGATTAAAATTTTTAGTTTGGATGAAATGAGTTGTGATGAAACGAACCGTATCAAGTGATATCCAGCCATAGGGGTAACTAAAACTCCCCCCCTGATCGATAAAATTGTGATGCTCAGGTCGTAGTGCTCGCGTCATTTGCATGGTGGTACCCAGGTAATGGTACCTAAATGGTAGTACTTAGTTGGTGTTATCCAGGTGGTTGCACGCAGGAATTGGTATGTTAGACCACTTTTGAAGTGGATCAGACCATGTGAGCAGGTGAACCAGACCATGTTGGGAGGTGGATCACTACTTAGGTAATACCTAATTACCTCAGTACTACCACACTCAGAACTTCCACGTATTTTGTTCGCTTTCATTTAGGACGATACATGTTACACCGGAAATTACATAAAACGTAAAAAATGAAGCATGGATTCCAAATAAATTGAATTCTCGTTCTCGTTTATGAGAAGTCGTTCCTTACAGGGAAACGTCGCGTACCCAAATCTAGGTTTTACCCGGGTAAACTTCCAAGTGTTGACCTATTTAGCAACCCTAGATTTTTTCTCTAAAATATCCGTCAAAGGGGTCGTCAAATTTAGGTAATACAGTCAAACCTCGGTTATCCGGCACCCCTGGGGACCGGCCTCATGGTGCCGGATAACTGGAGTGTCAGTAGACAGAGAATAAGCCAATCTCAGCCAAATGAAGTATATCTAAGGTGCCGGATAACTGGAGTGTCAGTTGACAGAGAATAAGCCAATCTCAGCCAAATGAAGTATATCTAAGGTGCCGGATAACTGGAGTGTCAGTTGACAGAGAATAAGCCAATCTCAGCCAAATGAAGTATATCTAAGGTGCCGGATAACTGGAGTGTCAGTTGACAGAGAATAAGCCAATCTCAGCCAAATGAAGTATATCTAAGGTGCCGGATAACTGGAGTGTCAGTTGACAGAGAATAAGCCAATCTCAGCCAAATGAAGTATATCTAAGGTGCCGGATAACTGGAGTGTCAGTTGACAGAGAATAAGCCAATCTCAGCCAAATGAAGTATATCTAAGGTGCCGGATAACTGGAGTGTCAGTTGACAGAGAATAAGCCAATCTCAGCCAAATGAAGTATATCTAAGGTGCCGGATAACTGGAGTGTCAGTAGACAGAGAATAAGCCAATCTCAGCCAAATGAAGTATATCTAAGGTGCCGGATAACTGGAGTGTCAGTTGACAGAGAATAAGCCAATCTCAGCCAAATGAAGTATATCTAAGGTGCCGGATAACTGGAGTGTCAGTTGACAGAGAATAAGCCAATCTCAGCCAAATGAAGTATATCTAAGGTGCCGGATAACTGGAGTGTCAGTAGACAGAGAATAAGCCAATCTCAGCCAAATGAAGTATATCTAAGGTGCCGGATAACTGGAGTGTCAGTTGACAGAGAATAAGCCAATCTCAGCCAAATGAAGTATATCTAAGGTGCCGGATAACTGAGTGTCAGTTGACAGAGAATAAGCCAATCTCAGCCAAATGAAGTATATCTAAGGTGCCGGATAACTGGAGTGTCAGTTGACAGAGAATAAGCCAATCTCAGCCAAATGAAGTATATCTAAGGTGCCGGATAACTGGAGTGTCAGTTGACAGAGAATAAGCCAATCTCAGCCAAATGAAGTATATCTAAGGTGCCGGATAACTGGAGTGTCAGTTGACAGAGAATAAGCCAATCTCAGCCAAATGAAGTATATCTAAGGTGCCGGATAACTGGAGTGTCAGTTGACAGAGAATAAGCCAATCTCAGCCAAATGAAGTATATCTAAGGTGCCGGATAACTGGAGTGTCAGTTGACAGAGAATAAGCCAATCTCAGCCAAATGAAGTATATCTAAGGTGCCGGATAACTGGAGTGTCAGTTGACAGAGAATAAGCCAATCTCAGCCAAATGAAGTATATCTAAGGTGCCGGATAACCGAGGTTTGACTGTACATTTTTTGTCATCCGGATGAAAAACATTTACGATTGAGTTCTTGGTTTTTATAGTTTGCAGTAAAGTGTCTCTATAACGCCACTAGAAAAAATTGCTCCCGTCTAAGGTGCCAACATTTTTTCACACCTATTTTAAAGTTTTATCTTTGGACACTAGGCGGCGACCAACTTTTTAGGGTGACTAAAAAGTTTCTAAAGACTCTACTGCGTTCGAACTGGAAGGTTTTTTACTTCCTTTAGAAAATAATTATTTAAAAAAGTTAAAACACACTTTGTGATAAAAGACCAGAAAAAGAACTATTTCGGGCTTTACTTAAATAGCCTCAGACAATTATATTCACTTACTTGTTTTTTCTAAACTATAATTATTATGAATACCGCCAGGAAATGTGGGGAACAACAAAAATATGGCTGTGTGTGCAAAGTGAAAACAACCACAACCTGTGCAAATGGCATTAAAAGAGGCAATAACCAGTTTTTGTCCTTTCAAGCCATGTCAAATGCATTTTTTCTCCTCCCCTTTCATGAAACCCTCCAATTTTGAAGGAAACATAAATAACAAAAAATTCAAATTACTGTGTTGAGAAGGTACCAAGCACTGTAAAACCACAAGCATCAACAATACTGCCCAACTACAGCTCCACCTAAGGAAGGAGAAGAACAGAAATTTCAGGATTTTCAATTCTATATAACACGTCTCCATTTCTCCAACTTTTTTTCTGACCAGGAAAAAAGTGATTTTGTAGTCAGATTTTGCCCCGCTTTAATAACTGTAGAATTTAAACAGAAATTTCCACAGTGAACGACGCGACAAAATTTGACTCAAGATGAGTGGGCCTTTTTTTGGTCAAAAAATTATGGGTAAATTTACACTGAAATTTTTTTTAAAGGCCAAAAGTCAAAAAAACATGTGTTGATGCCGACGCAGAAACAAGTCTTGGTAGCCCTGTTGTTTTTTTGCAAAAAAAAATTAAAGTCTTAAAAACCATTTATACGCAGTCTTTTAGTTCGTGTGCTTAGCAGTGTTGTTCCGGCGCCGACCTGTTTTGAAAAAAGGCACCTGCGCCGGCGCCGAGCGCCGCTAAAACGGGTTTTGAGACAATTGGGATAAAAAACAAGCTTGCGTGGCAAGGCAGGAAATATTTTTTTTTTCAAAAAAATAACAGGGGGCCAAGACATACTTTTTTCGTCGTCGGCATAAACACATATAGAGCCGGATTTTCTAAGTCTTTTTTACCAGAAGAAATGAAGCTTGAAGCGCAACAAAATTTGAAAAGCTGTAATCAGACTCCGGCGTAACACCAAAAACTGTACCCTGCCATGCTATTTTTTAGTTTTATTTGTCATAGTTCCATGCTAAGCTCACACTTCTAGGGCAACTTTTCGCGGAGAACCCAAAAAAAGCGATTAAGGATGCTGTGGGTCACGTAACAAACAAGTCCGCGGCGACGAATTAAGTTGAATCTCTGCAGCCCAAGCCTTCATAATCTTTTTTTTGGGTTCTCTGCGCAAAGCTGCCCTAGAAGTGTAAGCCTAAAATGGAACTATGACAAATGGCAGAGTACAATTTTTGGTGTTACGTGTTACTCCGGAGTCTGATTAAAGCTAAAGAAAAATAATAATGAATTCTAGTGTAGTAGGGACAAAGAAATAAGTATCTCCACATTGCTCCAAAGCTCATATCCATCTTAAAGTTTAGCAAAACAAATCAAATTGGCATTAATGGTGTCAAAACTTGAAACGACAACAACAATTGACTAGCCATTGTTTAGCCACTACTCAAAATTAAAAGTGCATTATGGCTCTCTCCACCACCAATTAACCGATCAACCAACATACCACCTATACTGGATGGATGGATATATGTGTTGTGTGTGCACATGACCAGGCAGGGCGGTGACTACCCACAACAACAACCACAATAATGACACTAGCAAGCAATGCAAAGGTGGGCCAGCCAACTTGAAATCGTCTTTTGTGTTATCCCCATTTCTGAGGTAATTCTAAGAGGATGCTCACTAACCTCACCGCCATTTTGTCTATTTGTTTGCTGAATGTTTTGACGGGGAGATTACATTTGGGGTGGGTTTACATGAAAAATTTAAAAAACCGAGTTCAAGCTAGGCATTATATGATTTGGTTTACGAAAAGCTGAAATGTGCCGCAAAAAAAATTATTTCTGCCAAAAAACGAGATTTCACGAAAAAGCTGAAAGGTGCCACGAAAACCTGTGGAAAAGACTGGCACAAAAAGAACATTGTTCATGGAACATTTCATCTTTTTTCGAGACATATATTAGCTGTTTCGCAAGCGAAATTAATTATAGCCTTCAAGTTATGGCCATCATACAATGTAAAATGCTCTCACCCAATATACATTGCTGCCTGTGCCGGAAATCCCCCGACTTTTTATTTAGAAAAATCTTTTCCGTAAAAGGAAATCAGTCGCTCGAAAAATAAGCAAGATACCCAATCAATCGATTGGCCCAAAACATACTTCGAGAAACATGTTTCGGGAACCCCTCACGCTGTGTCAAAATTCAAAAATCGCAAATTCGTGGTTTTCATGTCGAGACAAAAAATGGCTATGTTTTTGCTTGTTAACCGTATTTACAGATTTTGACTAACTTTTGTTCAATTGTTTGATTCTTTTCAATGGATTTGATTAATGTTAGTCATTTATTGAGTTGGTGCATAATTATCAGCGCAAACCTTATTTCACACATTTTTATTCAAGGACACAAATATTCAACAGGCAACCGGACAAATTGCACTATGCGGTAGGCCCCAGTATTGAAAACTATGTTCAACATCTTTTTTTGTGAGTCCCTGCAGCACAATTTCGAGTACGAGTACGTGTACGAGTACGAGTACGAAGTACGAGTACGAGGTCAAACACTGGTTACAACCCCGTCAAACCGTCCCTCCCCTCCCGCCCCACCCCTTTCTTCGCAAATTCAAAATCATAATCACTTTCGAAATGGACAATATGTAAAAATGCCCAGTTTTGGGGAAAAAGTGCCCAGAGAATGTGAAAAAGTGCCCAGTTTTTTTATTTTAGTCAAAAAGGCAAAAATCTCTCCAGTTTTTGTGAAAATGTGCCCAGTTTTCATAAATGACTATCAAAACATTTACAGACACTTCATATATATGTACTCAACGAATTTGTATTTCAAAATAATTCTTTTTTTGAATTGACCTGGTACCCGCCTTTCAAAATATTCCCATCGACGGCTTTAAAGCAGGAAAGCCTGATGAAATGGAAAAAGCTCTTATCACTTGGCTCAAGCCTATTCAAAGTCACCACTCTGTGAGTGGTGACTTTTAGAATTTATTATTACACTTTCATTTGTTTTTTGTTCATAGTGTGTCTTTGCTCATAGTAAAAATAGCTGGCGATCGCAAATTAGCTGGGAAAAAGAGCGAATCTCAAAAACTCGGTATAGTGACACTCCACTATAGTGACACCCCAAGGCCGGTCCCTTGGGGTGTCACTATATCGAGGTTTGACTGTATACTCAAACGATGATGATCTATACAAAAACAGCAGTATAAATGTTGCTGGCACGCGGTTAAAATGGCAAATTTTGCCGTTTCGGCCTAACGCAATTTATTTACAGTATCAACATAGCAGCCGTGAAATTTTCACAAAATTAACTTCTTACAAACTAATCATTAGTAGATATACGTTATCTAGATAAGTAAAAAAACTTAATATTTGCCACTTTACTCTCTTCCAAAACATTCCAAAACAAAGACTCTTTGGTTGGCTGAAGTGTTGCCCCTCGTTCAATATATGTTTGTAGGGGTTGAGCTAGTGCTCAGTAGCAGCAGTATATCCAAATGTAAATTAGCCAGGTCTTGCTAGGCACTAAAACAGTAAAAGCGTTTGCCCTCATCCAGAACACACTCCTAATGCACTTTGCAGAGTAGGCACTTCATTCCATGGCCATGCCTCTATATTGCAGCCTCTTCCGCCTTTGCCGCCCAAACAAGGCTGTTTTGGGCTTCTTCAGCTTGTGTCCAGACTAATAAAATATGCATTTCGGAAGTAGCCATTGGTTTTTAGTAGTAGTCTCTTTAGACTGACTAGAATTTCTTAAGTTAGCTACTAAAAGTGGAGTGGAAAAGAAAATTGTTTTGCAAAGAAACATATACAGTCATTAAGGATTTCAGTCAAAAAATAAGGGCCGGGTCAAGTATTGCTGCCAATTTCGAAGCGCCATTACTTTTTCATATTAAATAATCATGGACGATAGCCCAGCAAAGGAATAAAAACAGAGTCAGAATGAAACATGAAAAATACCTTGCTTAAACTTAAACAGTTTCAGAATTCAATAATATATATTCTTGCTAGCTAACCTTCCCCAGATACGCAACTATCCGAAGTAATTTTTAATTAAAATATCTTTCTATTCTGTTCCCATTCATTTGCGATTCTAAATCTTTGCCATCACCTTTTGAGAAGTAAATAGAATAATAGAATATATAGAGGCAGATGGTTTGTACTTTTTGTAATTAATCAAAAAGATTTTCATTTTATCGCAAAATTAATGCAGTTGCTGACGATAAAGCTTTACTGAAAATAGAAATGGCTGAGCGGATGAAATAAAGTAATTTTTTGCAAAAATTATTTTAAAATAAAATATTTTAGAATGCTGCAGCTGCATGCAGTTTTGGAAAATATAATTTTTGTCACTTGTTAAAGCGGCATAATCACCTATTACAAAATTTGTCCCGCCAATTCAAAAAAATTTCCGAATCATTGATCTTCTGTACGGATTTTTCAACTTAGTTTCTAACAAAACTATACCTAATCAAATTCTAGGCCTTGTTTTGTATGAAACCAAGCTGAAAAATCTGTATAGAAGTTTAATGATTCGGAAATTTTTTTGAATTGGCGGGGACAAACTGTGAAACAGGTGAGCATGCCTCTTTAAGTGCACTGCTAACACTGATGCTAAAAGCTAGTGCTATAGTTGGTGCTACACAGCGTGTCAGAATGACTGAAACGGCCAAATTGTGCCAAGACCACAAATTCATTTATTTGAACCGATTTTTGATATACCTAGTTCACAATGGTGGACTGCAGTCGCCACCCTCAGTCCGGAATCACAATCCGCAGTTAGTGTGTTCACAAAAGCAATGTCAGAATCCAGACATGCAATCCGCACTAAGTGAGGATTGTTTTTCATTTAGGTAAAATGGCTTTCAAAAGCCCACATTTTTATCATATTAAGATTGGGCCTGAGGTATTTTCTGTCTAAGGTATCTTTTCTTTTTGTTCCGTTTTTCAGCCTTCTGTTTAATCTCATGCTAGATGGTACCTAAATACCCCAAGACAAAATTCGAGAAGGAAAAAGGGTCTTATATGTTACAGCCACGGTCTTGCCATTGATCTCTTCTTCGCTTTCGTCGAAAAATTGCCAACTCAATGAAGCTTCCTGCCGAGAGACATTACCTAAAATCACGTAAATAAGAGTAAAATTTTCAAGAGAGCAGAAAGCACAACGTAAACATTTCAAAATGGTAGTATGACAGAGCTCGTAAGTGCTCTGATTTCTCAAAAGTTCTGATTTAGAGCACACTTTGTCGTACTGAAACAAGCTCTTATTCAAATTCATTTTTCTCATATTTTCTTTATTTTTCCCAAATCATTTTTCCCGGAATTTTCCCTCTGACAACCCTACTTTTTCCTGGTTGTCCTATAAAAATGCAAAAAGAGGCATCTACGAGATGCCGACAAAAGAGGGTTATAGCAAACAATAGCCAAAATAGGGGTTATTGCATTTTCCATCTAACTTTTGCATAAGGCACCCCAAATTTGCATTTTTTGCATACATCCTTGGTACAAAAATGTAGCTAATTACCTCCTCTGTAGGGTCTCCGATTCTGTTTCGGAGTAGATTGACAAAAAAAAACTTTCTAAGTTCTCAATTGAAAAAAAAATTAAAACTTTCATAAAATGAATTGTGATTATGATAATTTCCGTATTTTATGGGCAAGTGTTGGCTTATTTGAGCCCTTAGTGGAAGCAATATTTTGGTCATAAACAGGCAAAGCCAACAAGGAAAAAACCAGAAAAAACCAGATCAGGCGTACGAAACAGAATGACTCTAAAGGGTCTAATAATGACCGTTTTTAAAAAAATACGTTTGGCGCTAAATTTTCCTAATGCACTATCATCTGAACGTCAGGGGGCCGTGGCTAAGATTGCTGGGACTAATGCTAGATCCTACATTTTCAATCAAAACCGTGCTGCTATTCAAACAAATTCAAAAATTGAAAAAAATTGATCAGAATAAAAGCTTTACAAACTTCTAAGCTTTTCACTTGCGTACCGCGTTCCCTCGAACAATTCGACATGCCAGCTTATAAAAATCCGGTAAGCTGATTTCAGCGCAATTTACATTTGAGCAATTTGATTTTGGCACAATCTGCATTTGCGCGATCGTTCGCTGCCCGAAATTTTGTTTTCAAGACCAATTATTCTCTCCTTTTCACATCACATCGAGCTAGTTGATAGCTCATTAAAAACTAGAATTCAGAGCTACATGTCAAACAAAAAATTTACGGTTGAATTGACACTGAAATATTCAGTTTCACGAATAAATATTTTGTGGAGGTAAAACATAATTTGAGGAGTGTTTTCGCCAACATCCACGGACAAGTTG